>LOJH01052608.1:0-12320 GCA_001685095.1 Ellobius talpinus
ATTTCTTAGTTATACATTACATTTTTAAATGAGTTGCACAAACACAATACCTTAATCATGAGCAGAAATATACAATTGACCTTAAGTTTGTATCAATAAGCCAAGATCCATACAATGTAAAGTATTCATCTCTATATCATAACCTCCTTTAAATATAAACAAACATTTATAAACAATATTTGGGAATATTTGGGAATTTGGGCATAGTTCTCTCCAAACTACTTCCTGATTTTCATTGGGTAAAGTAATTTTAGAGTTTATGGAGACCTTTCAAGGGGTCTTGTTCCATTGAACCACATTAGTCTGAAAGGAATCCACAGTTTCTCATCCTCTGTGGAAACAAAAGAAGAGCTTCTTTTCCAAAGCAACGTTTCCTTAGATCTAAATTTTGAAGTCAAAATACCTTTAAAATATATATGCTTGTTTAGCTTAGCAGCCCATGCAATGAAATGTCTCTCTGTACTTAGCTCATTCACAGTCAAACAATTCAAAGAAAACACAATAATAAACATAATCCAGACTCTGTGTATATTCCATCTTTACGTGGTTTATTTTTTCTTTACTCTTTTAACCTATGCCTTCTGTACTCTGTCTCTTTAAAGACTTTGTTTTATTTTTTAAAAACAACTTACTTCCTCTTGTAACTGTCTATACTCTTTTTCTTCTCTCTCCCAAGCCTATGTACATTTTTTAACCATACTATGTCTTTCTTATTGGTCTTTTATGTCCAAATCTGTCCTATTGTGTATCTTTAATCCTTTTCTGTTCAGGACTGCTTCTTAAAATGCTAAATGCCATGGCTTGGACTAAGGCTGCTTTGCCTTTTGGCTCCTCCCAGTCCAACATGGCAGAGATCCATTCAGTGCCAGCTCTGTGAGTCATGCTTACAGCTGCATTTCCAGGCCCACAGCAGGTCTATATTTCCATTAAGCAAGTTGTAGCATTCTGCTCACAAGCCTCATTTAAACACTCCATAGCCCAACCTCCCCAAAGAGTCAGAGTCATTCGTGCTGGTGAATCAGGAAGCTGGCTCCTAAAGAAGCCACACAGCTTTCCTTGCCACTGCAGAGTCAGGAAGACCTCTCTTAAGGAGCCATTGGTTCTCCTGCTCACCACCAGCAAACAGAGCCCATCTGAAAAAAAATATAGCTACTAAGAAGCCATCCTTAACTCAGTTCTTTTGTGTCTAGAATTTCTTCCCAAACTTTCTCAGCTTTTATGTTGGTGTCAGTTTGTAGTTGGCTTACCTCTCTTCTTTTGTATCCCGCTTGCTCTGCATCTCCTGGCATCTCCCTGGCTCTCAGTCTTCTTATCCCTAGTATCCTCTCTGCCCCCCAAATCCTACCTAGCCTATCGACCATTCAGCTTTTTATTAAACTAATCCAAATGACAAATCTTCACAGTATACAAAAAGATGTTTCCACAACAGGGAAGTGGTTGGCTGAAAGCTTGCCAAGGAAAAGACAGATAAATACTGGATTAGTTTTTTTAAATGATGCATAGACATATGCACTTAGTAAGAAGACACAATACTCAAGAGAAATAAAATTTATATAATGTCTACACAGAGAAGGAAGAGCACTGAGGGTGGTTCATAGTAAAACCAAGGCTTGGTATTTTATCCTATGTATTAGATGTTATTTAACAGGAATGCATGAACCTTGACTTCAACAGTATGTACTTGGTTTTCAGTCTGTGCCCCATTATTTCTCATGGGTAAAACTCATTGAGCACTCTGGAAGTGAACCTTGAATATGGACTGTTTCCAGTTTATTCAGTTTGTTTTACTAATACAGCCCTGTGGAACATGCAACCAGTTGCATTCCCTTCTTATAACCTATTATCTAACCTGCATGATTTTGTCTTCATGTAGTTCTATGTTTTTGTAGGTTATAGGAATAAAATGATTGCAGAGGCTGATCATAAAGAAAGTGCTAGAAGTGCTGAGGTATTAAGGATGTAAACATTATAACATGAATGATTTGAATATTTTGAGTAGGAATAACATGAAGTGACAAAATGAATTGAATATTCAATGATCTTAGTGGAGGAAACTTCTGACAGGACCCCAGAGAGGCAGGCATTGGACAGGCAGACACTGCATAGCCATAAACTTCAGTCCTCCTGCACAAAGTATAAATGCTTCCTTGTGGGAACTCTGAACCAGTTAAGGATAGATAAACTAGGCATTTCACTGCATCATTGACCTTCCCCTAGTGGTCTAGACCACTTTCAGCCATGCAATGTACAATAATGCCTGTGTCCCACCTCAAATTTTCACATAGAAAGAAATTTACCCACAGGAAAAGTGAGTCAAATTCTTCCATAGGTCATCTAGGATGCATGAAAGAAAGAATTCCAGATACCAGAGAAATCTCCAGGAAAAAGTAATTTAAATCCTCTTTCTACTTCCATGAAATGGCAACTTTTAATAAGACACAAGTACCTTTTAATTCCTATTTCTATTTGTAAATTTTTAAAAACTTGTGAATTTTTTTAAATGGACAGGATGGTATATATTTATAAAACATGATGTGACATTTTTAAGATCAAATGTTACTCAAGTTATGATGGTACGGTTCATCTAAGTTTAAACTTTGAAACTGTGAGAGAGTAACTTCCAGGCTAGTGATACAAGGTAGCATTCCTTTCCATAATGCTGGGCAGGAGCAGGCATCTGCAGCTACAGTAAGTCACAGGATCGTGGAGCAATTAATCTACACTCTGCAGAGTGCACTGATCATTTAACAAAGATGTGAAGTGTATTAACTACATACAGTGCAATTTTGACACGATGTCTTCAATTTATAATAGACTTATCTGGACACAACACACTCTCAACTGAGAAGCAAATGTATATAATTCAAGTGACCTTTTAAAAAGTATTGTCATTATGGTTATTGACACTATATAATAATGTTGAAAAATTCTAAAGCAGAAAACATTGTATAGAATAGCCATATTTTAATTGGCAAATCTTTAATAGTCTATATGATAGAGACCCAGTAACATTGCAGGGGATTAGGAATACAAGTTTAAGAAAGATCAGAAGGCATATGGCTGCCACAAGACAGAAAGAAACTAATGAGAACTCTCTGAAGTATTTTACATGATAGTAGACTTACTTGAACCCAAGTATCCCCAAAGATAGTGGCAGGAACTACAAGAGAGACACAGGAAACATGCCTTCCTTTCTGTTTGTCTTCTTTTGTAAGATCTGACCAAAAGCAATTTGGCAGGTAAAGGGTTTATTTTAGTTCCTATGTTCATTATCCTGTGAAGCAAAGGAAGATTCTCAAGACAGGAGCTCAAATCAGAAAACACACAGGGGAATGGCTTACTGGTTGCTCTCAGACTCATGATCACCTCCCTTTCTTAGCAGCAAAGGCTGATCTGCTTAGGGATGGTATTGCCAACAATTGACTGGGTTTATGCCAATTAGAAATGGAGAAAGTTCCCCCAAGATATACTCATATAAAAATTGATAAAGGCAGTTCCTCACTTAGTGTTCCTTCTTCCCAGAAGACACTATATTATGTCAAAATGTCAGTAAATACCAACCAGTTGACTAACCATTGATCCATAGCAAACTTGCCATATGTAGATACTTGGGTACTTTACTTTTGAATTGTGCTGAGAGACCCCTGATTTTGAGTTTATGCTGATGGAGCACTGGGTTGAGACTATCATGAAAGAAAAAGTACATCATGGAAGAGTACAAACAATGAGGAAGAACCCTTTGCCTACAAAGCATCCTTCTAGTATCATTTTAGATACTCAGGTAGATCCTCATACAGCATTGGGTAACTTGGCTCCTCACTAGCTTCCTGAGGACAAACTAAATGTGATTTGCCACAGAGGCTTGTGATTGCCCTCATGTTTTCTTGCAGCATGTCACATCCATGAACTGAGACTTCATCAGGCTATCAGCCCTTAATGTCACTTTCCACCTTCTTGACATTCTACCTCATGAACTCCATACCTGTATGGACTTGAAAATTCACATAAGCTTTCAAGCAGCTGGGGAGTAGTGCAGTAGTAACCCTTCCTGATTCTCTGGGAGGATCATTGGTCCTCAATTTTCCCTTGCCATGACCCAGGGACTCATACCATTAGACCACAATCATATCCCATCTAACCTAGAGCAGTCTGGAATTCTGGGAAGTGGTTGATATACCAAATCAAAATAGCATTTACCCCCAGTTACAAGTGTACTGTTTTGAAAAATCCCTCTTTGCAGAAGGTGAAATTGTGGGAATTAAAAGAGTTGGAAATTCTGAAGCATTGTTGGGTAAGACAACCCCTAAGCAACATCACTGTCCACTAACGGAAGCACAGAACCTTTACAGGTAAGAGCTCTGAGTCCAACAGCTAGATTTTGAATCTTAGTTATGCTGATAATATTGTGACTTTATCTAACCTTTTAATTCTATATTTACCTCAGTTTCTTCACTCATACATCAGATTAAGATTTTCTACCTCCTGACCTACCAGCTTGCCCATTCCTAGACTAGATTGTGTTGTTACTACAGGTGGAAGCTATGTACTCTTTATTTAAGAATGACAGCTCCTCTGTACTGAGAATCAGAAAGAAAGGTGGCATGGGAAAGAAAATAACAGGATTTCTCTCCCAACTTATGTGGAGCGATTCTGAGAGGTTACACTTCTCGTTTCTCACAGCACAGTATGCTCAACAATTGGCCAAGTAAAATATTTGCCACATGGTTTATAGATGAACATCCATGTCTCAAGGAAGGAATTAATGTAAATATGTCACCCAATTCTTTCCTGAAAGGAACATTACAAGAAAGTCAAAGATTGCTTTTCTCTTTTGCCCCTCAATCAGCTTTGGTAATAGCCTTCCACTCACTTCCAGTTTCTTATTCTAATTAGTAGTATGAGGTTTCAGATACTGAGAGTTTCTGTGATACATAGAGTTAGTCACAACCTTCCCTCTCAAGTACAGAGCACGGGGCTCTCTTGTGTCATTTACTCAATGGAAATGAAAGACAGGTTTACTGGAGGTACTACTATGTCATATAGTCAGTCAGTTCCATAGACCTCATATTCAGAGACAACCTGTAATCTAAACACTATCAGACTTCTGTACATGGATAAACATGAAACTGGGACCTATTAGCTTACAGGATTGACTCATAACACTACAATTATTACATAATTTCTAGAGAATTGGGATCTAGGTGTAATACCTAGGGACCCTTTAGTTTGTTTTGAGTTTTTTGTTTTTGTTTGGGGAGGGTTATTTTTATTGTTTTTATTTGAACTCAGTATGTCCAAAATGAACATTTGAAAAGAGATTTTATGCATTTATATTTGGTCTAAAGCTGCTCCTTTATATTTTAAGCTTGGCTTAGCTGTTTCTCTATAGAAACTTGATTGTAATCTAATTTGAAATGCAAACAAACTTCATGTAATCTACCTGTGTAACAGATAGCTAAAATCCAGCCAATTGCAAACAGGGACAGCTTAAACTATTTTCAAGTGAGACAGATGTGAGGCTTTATTTACTATTCAGGCTGTCTCTGCCCACCATGCCCATTGCTTCTGTCGCTACTTCCTTTTCTCTTGATGTAAATACTGCCCAGTTGATGGAACCAGGGCATTTGTAACTAGACCTTTGCAGTGTTCTAGGTTTATGATGAAATCTAACTGAAATCTGCAAGATTAGGTTTATTATGATTTTGTCTTTTAATAATACTTATGCTTAAAGGAATTTCCCAAATGATGTGACCAGAATAATGTGAAGTATGATACACCTGTGTTACTCAACCACCTATATATGTGACTCTGTGTCCATTGCATTGAGTTGTCTTCAGGGAATTACATGCTCTCTTACATTCTCTTACTTTGAAAGACCTGCGAGTTGAGAATAGAATCCCAAGGAAACAGTATAATCACCATTTTTTCTTTGGCTGACAGTGTTTAAGATTAGTAAATCTCCCTACTTGGCAGTTACCAACATTAATTTCCTCCGATTGTTATGACTTTCCAGAACTAATGATATCTTTATTACTTATGTTTCAGAACCAATGACAAGAAAGCTCTTTTGGATCTAACATCAGGGCAATTTATCAGAAGACACAGGGTCTTCAATGCCAGCTACACAGTGGGGCTGAGCTCACACTTCCTGCCAGGGAGGATGAGAAAAACATTTCTAATGAAGAGATGGTGAATCACACACAAAATAGATGAGTTAAAAGAATGAGATGTAGCATAAACCTCATGTGAATCAGCATACAAATTAGGTCTGAGTTATTTGCATTCTCTAGTACTACACAAACAATGAGATAATGCTGTTGTTCTGCAGACTTAAATGTTTGGTCATTTATAAGAAGGCTTTTAGAAAAGTTTGGTAGTGCTGTAGAGCTCTGCATGAAGTAGGTAGGGTGGAAAGATGTATCAATGATTTCTAGTGATAATGGCCACATTTTAGTACTTCTCTCCACAAAGGCAACCTTGGAAAACCTCTTTTCTTCCTCCAGCCAACATTATTTCATTGTGCTGGGCAGCTTTCTCCTTGAGGAGAGGGCTTCAGAAAGTGATGGAGCCGCATGAAGAGACATATGTCTTCCTAGGTGTTCAGCAGGAAATGGTTCGCTCACTAATTTTCATCCTGCTGTCCATAATCTTCACCTACCCTGTGTCTTTTGACCTCACTGTCCAGAGATGAACAAATGACTCATCAGATCAGGTCAGCCTTGGTTGTGACTGAGGACATCAATATTCCACAAGGCTTAATTCAAACAGAATTCATTGCGACATACATGGCTCTGTTGGCCTTGGGCACATGCAGATCTGCATACACACAGCAATGTTCTCATCACCTCTTACCTGTTATTAAAGAAAGACAGGGACCAACTCTTCAGAGCCACTGTCTACTATCTTGTTCAACTCAGACTGGACCCTCACTGATAGCAATCATCCTGCCTTTAACTGAGTTCTTGAATTAAGTTCCGTGATCCTTCCTCAACAAAATTAACGTCTTTCAGCTTAATCAAATCTTTAATTTTAATTCATACAAATATGGCCAGTTTTTAAAAAAATATATTTTATTATGTGTGTGTTGCTTGTGGGTGTGTATAGGTGGCTGTAGATGCCTGCAGAGAACAGATATGTTACCAAGAACTCCTGGAACTTTAGTTACAGGGAGTTGTGAATGATGGCAGGAATAATAAGAATTGAAATTGGGTCTTCTATAAGAAAAGCACACACTCTTAACCACTGAACCATATCCACAAGCCTCCAACATATTCACTCTTCAGGTCACCCTGCACATGTATATCTCTTTCTCCTCACATTGGCCTATCTGCATTATGTCTTTGAATGTTTCATTTTCCAACTTCTGTGTCAGATATGAATATACTTGTGTATTAGGGTATTTCTAAATGGAATTTTTGGATCTCTTTTACCTCACTGTTCTTGTCTTGTCCTGTAGTTCTTGTCTTAGAGACAGAGCTCTTTTTTTATTCTCGTCCTGATAAACATTCAGTAAAATAAGCCATCCAGAGCTCATTCAGCAGTTTAGTGAGCTGGTACTCACAGGGAACTACAAAGCTAAGGGAAAGGGGATGGCCTCACTACATGTCACACACTTTCTATTCGTTTGCTCCTTACGAGACTCATCACTCTGTTGCTTCTGTTAACAATCCCCTGACAAGAAACACAATGGGGGAGACAGTGATTGCAGAGTCTGTGTTGGCTTATAGTTTGAAGGAACAAAGTCCATCTCAACAGGAAAGGCCTGGCCGTGGGAGTATGATGATAGAACTGGCTGGCCAAACTGTGTCTGCTGTCAGGACAAGAGACAGAAACAATGGGGCAGGGCTGAGAAACCTCATCCTCATGCTGCCCACTTCCACCAACTAGGCACCACTCCAAGACCTGACCAGGGCACAGGTGTTCTTTCAAATAGGTGAGCTTATGAGGCACATCACACTCAATTCACAACACACTCTTTTTGTTTGTTTCTACTTTTTCTTTTCTCATCTCTTTTACTTTTTCTTTCTTCTCATTTCTTATAATTTTTCTTTCTTTTACTTTCTGATATAAAAATCTCACCAGCAGCCATAGACCTACCCAGATTTGCATTCCTCCTTAAACAGTGTCCCAAGCATACTCTCAAGTTCCTACTGTGAACTATACATCTTCACTTGGTCTGGTCTTCCTAACTAGAATCTCATCTACTCAAATTTTCTCTCCAAGTTGCTCCAGTCTTAAACAGCAAGAAAATATTTTAAAAATATTTTTATCACAACAGAAAAAAATAGAAGTTTTTTTCTTGCCAAACATTTATTGTTTTGGATCTCATCACGTGGTGTCTAAACATGCCTTCACTAATTCATAATATTAATATACAGCATCCCGAGAAAAGTTGTACCACATGCAAGCATATAAGCAAAGCAGCCACAGAGATTTCCTAGTGTCTTCAGGAAGAGGGGTGGATGCAGATGATGGTGACTGTGCTGTGGAATCATGTATATGGGAAGTCTGGGCTCTTCTCAAGGAGACATTTCATAATATTTATGATTTTACACATCATGGCTAAAGGCAGCATGTGTCTCTCTTACTTGCTGTCCAGGCATATCCTGAAAGAAATTTGATATAGTATTGACTTTATTTTGTAAAAATAGTGTTAGGTTTTATTTTTGCAAATGATAGTCAGGAAATCGAAGTGCTGTCACAATTACTGAACATCTCAAAGCATGGATATTAGCAGATGGTGATGAAATAGGTCAAGCTTGCTCCAAAAATGAAAAGTGGAGAAAAGATAGCACTATCTAATTTCCTTCATGTAAATATGGAGCTTATTGAGTAGCTCATTTTCTATTGTTCCCTATTAAACATGGTCTAAGATTAGTGACTGCAACTAATAACCTTTTTAATGAGGGTTTTGAAGGGTTGATGCTCAATAGTCTACAGGTAACAGAGGAAATGTAGAGAGTGGGAGAAAGCCTTCTCCAGGGATGGGAACATAATACCCTACCCAATACCAACCCCTCGGTACTGAAAATACACAAACTGTAGCTTTATACTTTACACAGACTGAGCAGGAATACACATACGTACATACATACATATATATAGTACATTTATAAATAGTATATATATGTGTGTATTGTATAAACATGTAGCAACAACTAATAAAAGAGAAGCTAGAAATTCAAAAGAAAGCAAGGAGGAATATATGGGAAGGTTTTGAAGCAGGAAAGGGAAGGGTGAAATATGTAATTATATTAATCTCAAAAGTAAAATAAATATTTAAAAATATTTATTTTTAAAAAGTGATATATTGTTTAACTTTTATTGTTTATTTTTTGTTATTATTATTATTATTCATATTTTATCACTTAAACATTCACAGAACCCTCAACAGTGTGAGCAAGCAAAGCTCTAGTATAAACATGCAACTTAAATCCAGACACAGTCTTCAGATTCAGAGGTAGGATTTTATCAAACTTTCTCCTATTAGCTGATCAGAACTCAACAACAGTCAGACTGGGAACACTAACTTAAATTTTAGCTTCTCTATGATGTTGTCCATCCTATATCAAACCTTCTTAGACTAAATAAATGAAAAAAATCCTACTCCATAGTTCTTCTGCTTCAACATTCCAGACCTATTTGCAAAAGGACATTTCTACTCTCTTTAGCGATTAAAATTTCTTTACAAAATGAAGAATTATAACATTTTCCCTTTTAGCAGAATTCTTTTAGGGAAGAATTTGTTAGCTAGCAGGTGTCAATATAGAAAGATAACAAGAAAAATTCAATTTCTCACATAATTTTTGTAATGAAAAACATTTTAATTGTAATGTGAAGTCCTGCTATTCTCAAGGTGCCTAATTTTAATAACACATGTATAAAGTCATCCATGTAAACAAAGGAGCCAGTTATGATCCCGTCACTGAATACCAGCCTCTTTAAACATCCATTGGTGTGTGTCTGTTAGAGTGTCAAGGACAAAAAAATAGAAAGAAGGAAAAGAGAAGGTGAACACTTTCCAACAGCGGTGTTTGAGCACTAAATAATAGATAAGACATCAAGCTTTCAATTTTTTCTAGTTAAATTTTGCATGTCTTTTCTTAGAATATTATATAGAGCATAAATATATTATTGCTCTATTCACTAATGCAGGAGGCCATTCACAGACGATGAACATGTTCTTGCTGCTAAATGACTGCTCTCTAGTCCATGAAATAAGAAAGGCACAAATCACTGCATTATGAAGCAAAATAGCATAATTTTCTGGGAAAATGTAACTTGCCGTGGGCCACAGTGTTTTGCAGCACGCTGACAATAATCACCCATGGAAATAAAGGAAAAAGTCTTCAGGAGTGATGGTTTGTGTGCTGAACCTTAAAACTTTGGAAATGAGAGACAGGTGAAGCCAGCAAGGATGTGGGGAGGTTAGAAGGGCAGAAAAAGGAAATACGCATCTGTGGTGGTGTGGTGTGGTGTGGTGTGGTGTGTGTGTGAGTGTGTGTGTGTGTGTGTGTGTGTGTGTGTGTTTGTGTGAGCTTGCTGCTGTGTCTTGCAAGACTAAAGCCAGATTTTCCAAAATAAAAAAGAGGGTATATCAGTAAAGATATGGAAAGCATTAAGAAAAGTCACTAGATTTAGAAAAGGCAGAGGGGTGAGAAAATGACCAAAGCTCTATTTCACTCTATCTAAAGATGTTGATGTCCTACCTATTTTAAGTAGATAACCAATGATCTAATTTGGAACATCCAGTTATGGCCCTGTTTAGTGCTGGCTCACAATTTTCATTTCCTTCTGTTTAGCACACTAATAAGTTTGTCCATAATGTGCCTCCTTTCAAAAATTCTTCTTGTACTTCTTGAATTTAAACTATTATCCCATTAAATAGATAATATGCTCTTTCCCTTACTTTATCCCTCACTTGGAAAGGGTTGGTGTAGACTGAAAGTTTCTGTGAACAGGCAGCTGATCTATGCAACCTGTATCGGAAATGTGTCTGCTGGGCATGGAGGCTCTGGATCGTCTCTGAGTCATGCCTAAGGCCAGCATTTGGCCACAGAATGTGGGAGGCACAAGTGGTGGATGCATACTTGAGACGGGTTATTAAATGTTTGATATAGCCTTTGTAGCTTGTGATTGTTTACATGCCTAAATGCTGATGTGGGGGCTGGAATAAATCTGCTTCTTTTCTGTTTCTTCACTGGGATGGCTAATCTTGGGTGTCAACTTGACACACTTGGGAATCTTCTGTTTCTTCACTGGGATGGCTAATCTTGGTGTCAACTTGACACACCTGGGAATAGGAGATTTTCTCTTTTTTTCTTTTTTTAAATTGATTTTTATTAAGCTCTACATTTTCACTGAAGAATTGCCTCCAACAGGTTGTCTTATGGATTTAACTATGAGTCATTTTAGTTTTTTATTTCCAATAAATGTAAAAGTGTCAAGTTACCTGTGGGAGGTTCCATCCCTAGACAGACAAGCCTGGTCTATATAAGATAGGTAGCTGCATGTTAGTCTAGATAAAGTCAGTAAACTTTATTCCTGCATGGTTTTTCTTCAGTTCATGCTTCAAGTTGCTGCCCTGAGCTCCTGCCCCGACTTTGCTCCGCAGTGAACTCTAACCTGTAAGCTTAACAAAAAGCCTTTCCCTAAGTTCCTTTTGTTCATGATGTTATGACAGCAACAGAAGGTAAACAAGAAGGCTCTCCTTTGTTTACTGTGTCTGTTTCTATCTGCCTCAGACACTGTCCTTCTATGTGTCATAGTATCTGGTCAATTTAACAAGAGCAGTAGAGTTCATACTGCATATGCTAAGCAGTGTGGATGCGATACAAAATTCTATCTCCTGCAAAAGCCAGTTTGCACCTTCAAGCTTCACATGACTTCCATCACACATGTTATCCTGCCAAGGCCTTTTCCTTCATCTTCACGTAGCCCAGGACTTCAGCCAATTCCCAGGTCTCATTGAGTCAGTAGCAGATACACAACCTGAACCCGTGTTCAGGAGGGTGATTCACTGGCTCAAATCTCAGGCCTGTGCTCCTGGGGAGGGCTCTTTGACTGTCTTTGCAGGCCAGGCCTCACACTAATTCACTACCACTGAACCATCACTAGCAGAAATGTCTCTAACTCTGTCTCAATGGTGCAAGGAAAGGCTTGCTCTTTTTTTCCATGCAGAGAACTTGTGAAATAAACCATATTCATGACTTCATGTCCATTATCTTGCAGTGAACATACTACAGTCTATCAAGTAGTTTATGTTCTTAAACTGGAGTGTTGCGGGAGAATTGTCTGTATTCTGTCAATCACGTATTTTA
>LOJH01052609.1:0-12320 GCA_001685095.1 Ellobius talpinus
GAGTTTCAGACAGTTGTGAGCTGCCATGTGGGTGCTGGGAATTGAACCTGGGTCTTTTGGAAGTGGAGTCACTGCTTTTAACCACTTAAACATCTCTCCAGTCCCTAATATTTAAGTTTTTAAATGAAGTGCAGGCTTTTATCTGGATTCATCAAAACCTTCTGTATGTGTAAGTCTCTCTGAAGCGTCTCTGTTGCTGTTGCACTGTGGATCTGTTCTGACTGCCCAGGCCTTGTCAGCGGGAACTGATGCTGTGACTTTCCCCCGGAGTCTTCTTCCTTTGGTTGCACACATACTTCTCTGCTCAGTGCTTCTCTGGCTTCAGATGTTAGGCCATCCTCTCTGGTTTCTCAACTGGTGAGTCCTACCTCTTCTCCACTCTCTGAAGATTCCTGTTTATAACTCAGATGTGGATTACAGACACGGGCTACAGTGTCAGGTGTGTCAAGGGAACATAGCAGAGGTTTAAGGCTCATTGATGTGGGTTGTATTCTAGTTATCAGGCTGTTTGGAAAATATATGAAAATATTTACATTTATACATAATGATAAAATATGTAAAAGTATACACACTTTACTAAACACATTTTATTAAGTACACAGTAGCTCCTTCCCCTTATCCAGTTTTACTTCTCATGCATTCAGTTACCTACAGGAAACAGTGGTAAAAATTTACATGGGAAATCCAGAAGTAAACAATTCATGTTTTAAAAGATTTTTATTGCTGCATATGACTATGATGGTTCTATTATTGTTGTTGTTAATTTCTTATTGCATCTATTTATAAACTAAGCCTTACTCTAATTATGTATATGTAGAGAAAGTACAGCATACATAGAACTCGAGCTAGCTTTAGTTTTAGCTATGGACAAGGGGTCTTAAAACACATATTAGGAGAAAGAGAGAAAGAGATGACTTTGTATAAAAAGCTCTCTCTCCCTTTTCCCCTCCGTGTGTGTGTGTGTGTGTGTGTGTGTGTGTATGATTACCTACACATGCTTGTACACAATATCTCTTCTCATTCTCCATTCAATGTTGGGCCTAAAAATCCCCTCCTTGGGAAGAACATTATGCCCTAAAACCTTCATGGAGATGTTCAAGAAAATGAGGCATAGATGATGACTCCCAAACCTTCATCTGACCAAGGCAGAAGGGGCCTCTTGGTTCACTCATGGTGTAAACCAGTGGTTCTCAACCTTCCAAATGCTGTTACCTTTTAGTACAGCTCATTGCTACTTCATAACTGTAATTTTGCTGCTCTTATGAATCATAATGTAAATAGTTTTGAAGACAGAGGTTTCTCAAAGAGGTAGTTTCTCAAACAGGTTGAGAATCGCTGGCCTAGACTGAGGGACAGTTGTGGTGCAAACCCTTGGCCAAAATAGTGTGTGTCTTGAGTGTCACTTTGCACATATCCCCCAGGAGCTTTTAACTGAAGTTCTATGAGACTCAAAGATACTGTCTTGTCTTCCTTGTGCCCAAACTAATAGTTCAAACCCATTCAAGGAACCTTTCCAAAAGAATTTCTCTTTTCCAAACCCAAATTTTAGTTCTTCCCTCGCTGTGCGATTAATTCAAAGTAGTTCTTTTGGAAGAGCATTCTCCAGGACCAGATCCCAATTCTGTGGCTCAGGTTGGTTTTCAACTGTTAAGAACAGCAGCACCACCAATAAACAGAGAACTAAAATATCTCAGAAGTATGAATTAGCTCCCGATAACAGAGTACAGGGAACTTGATTAAAATTCAGGTAAGAATTGGGGTTTTCTTTAGCCTGAATTCTGGCTGACAGGTGCTCTCAGCGAAGGGCTGTGTTACTGCTTGTTTAGTTTTTACACAAACCGCTGTTCTGTCTACAGAAAGTGACCTAGCAGATCTGTGCACCAGCTGGGAGGCTGCATCATCAAGTGCACAAAAAAAGCAGAGTTTAAGTCATGATGAGATCTTTATGTTCTTAACTAAAAGGAAGTGCTTGCCTGCTTTCTAACTCATCACCACTGTAGAGAGCAGACTTCTGCACCATGGCCTTCCAACCATGAGCATCCTGGGCTCAGGTGCAGTCTGGTTCACCTGGAGCCAACAGGTTCTGGGAGACGAAGACCAGCTACGTGTGGTCTCCAGTTACAGGCTCGTGGGAAGGTTGTCTACTACGAGCTTACATAAGCCTTTGCTTTAAAGGTCCTTGTGCATGAAGTCTTGCTATGAACCTCACACGAGCCCTGAGATGTTCCACTAGGCAGTGAGCAGAAGCTGAATCTCTCGGTTCCCGACTTTTACCCCCTTGGAGATCTGGCAAGTTTCTTGGGTTCTAGGGAGATCTCATCCTATTTGCTCTCTTTCCTTTTTGACAATGGAGGATCGTTAAATTGCAGAACAGGTTAGATGATGTTAAATTTCTCCTCTTTTCCTTAAAGGTACTTACATAGACTTCCTTTGTCTCTGACCACAATGGAACTGACGGATCAAACATCGGAATCTATTCTGCTTTGAGACTGTTACCTTTAATTGCCTAGGAGCTGAGGGCAACCCAGTACTTGACATCTGCAGATTCTCATGTTTGCAGGGGAAGTGCACAGTCTTCTGAAAACCTTCTCCACACCTGATGGGTATTGCTCTGGAGGTTGGCCCTTTCCTAAATACCTTTGACATGAGTCTCTGCAAGACGTCTTGTCTGGGTAGATGTTGGAATTTTCCTCTGTTGATTAAACTCTAGCAACCAGGCTCTGAATTGGTTGGAAAAATGGGCTCACTTTTCACATCACAGCCACCATCAGCGCTCCTGTGTATTCTCAGTCCCATCAGTGAAAGTGGAAGCATCAAGGCTGAGCTCTCTTTCCACCTGCCAACACCAGCTGTAGCTACTCCCAGTCTGTTTGGCAACCCTGATTTGCATTTCCCCCCAAAGAAGAAAGAGCTGACCTGAATAGGAGGGAGGAAAATTAATTTCTTACCATTCTAGTTACAGACTGAGTACTTTTCTGGCTTGGATCACAAGTATGCCTTAAAGGCATAGGCAGGAATTTTGTCCAAACTAATGTTTCTATTGGGAGCTGGTGGAGACTTTCAGAGGTGGATCTGATGGAAGGGAAGAAGGTTGGCATCCTTAAAGAGGCCCCTTTCTTTCTCCTTGTCTCATCCCAGCAGTCATGGTGAATGTAGCTTTACTTCTCCATACACTCCTGACAGTGATGTGTGTCTTCAAAGCCATGGGTCCAAGGGAGTATTGGCTAAAATCTCGGAAATCAAAATCATTACTTTCTACTTTGAAGTTTTTGTCTCAGGTCTGTCATCGTTCTGACAGAAGGCCGACGACCTGCTTACGTTGCCTAGGCTGCTTGCAGATGCTCAGTGTGACAAGTGAACTCCATCCACTAAGATCAGGGAGTAGGTTGTCACTCAGGGGACACACCAAACCAGAGGAGCCACATAGAACTTGGTTATGAAATTTAAATGGATTCAATTCATTTTCCCACTTTCAAACCAGAACAACAAATTCATGGATCAAATTTAAGATCTGTCTGGATGAAGAAGTCTGGGTCAAGCCAACTCAGCCTGCTGTTAGAGATTGTTTTAGGTGATGTGCAAACTTTCTCCTTCCACATGTGGAACAGTTGCTCGGAGTTCCTCAGAGGCAGCTGTGCACCGGCTCTCCTGCTTGTTTCTTCTGGCCTCTGCCTTAGAAGACCTGATGCTGAGCAGTAGTTCAACACTCTTTGTGTCATGACCGTGGCGACATACTTGACTTGTTTTAGTCTCCGTTCTCTGTCCTGTAAAGTGACACTGTCTCCCTGAGTGACAGCAGTCACCCTGTGCACTGCCAACTTTCCAGAGGTGTGACCCCCAGCCTTCCATTTCAGCAGACAGCTTCTAAAGTGCATCACGATAAAACTACCAACTCTGGAGGGATGAAAACAGCTCTGGGATGAAAAAAAAATCCTTTTATGAATTTCTTTTTTGACTTACATTTGATAAAATGCCGGGGCTGAGACAGCACTGAAAAGGGGGGGGGAGTAAAGAAAAAAATTTCCCACAAGAGATTCAATTCACTGAACTCCCCCTGTGTTTATTCTCAGGCCTTAGTGCATTTCAAATTACAACCAAGTTGTTAATGTTTTCCATTAAACCCGGCAATGTAATGTCAGCACAGTGTTTCTGGTAAGCCACAGTGGTCTTCTTCAGCCAGGCTACCAGCTGACAGGGAAGGAGTCTGAGCCATGGAGCTCAAGGTCACTGTCACTGTTTTTTCATTTGCTTCCCCATGTAAGTCACTGTGCTAATGCTCTCTCTCTGAAACACCCTATGTTAGCTATGCCATTGCTTTCTCCCCTGAGAGCAGGACAAGTACTGCAGCCCACACCATGCATAGCCAGTGCTGGATTAGCACAGCGATTCTTATTTTGAGAGCAGTGTTCCTGAAGTGCAGAGAGTGACATTCATTTCTACCCTCTAAACTAATTCTCAGAGTTCTGATGAATGAGTCACCCGGCACCGCTGGTTGCTAAATGGCCTAGGGTGGCATCTAGACCTGAGAAGCCGAGGAGGCTGTGGAAACTGGGTTTTGTTCTGAAATTCAATAAGGTTTGAACTGCACCAAAAAATGTGCTATTTCTGACTGGTAGATTTTGAGAGGTCAGAGAGAGCTCACTGGGGTCTCAGCCTACCATTAAGCCTCTTGATGCCCAGCTAGGTGTTCTGCCTGGCTGTCCTTGTTTAGTTGAGAATTGTGTCCAACAAAACCAAGTGTGGTAGTTAGCATGCCTGTAATCCCAGTTTTAGGGTGGTTGAGGCAACTTGGGCTACACAGATCTTGTCCCAAACAAAGTAGCAACAACTACAGCAAGAGCAACAGCAACAAACATGCAAAAAACAACAATAACTTTACCAACAGAACACTTGAGGAGCAAGCATAAGAGCACGGACTGGAGGAGAAGTTCGCCCTTCCCTGTAGTTGGTCCTCTCCATTCTAAACTCCCACCCTTCCACGCTTCATTGTGAAAGGAACTTCAGTCTCACCCCTTCCTGATCTTACTTTGAATTATTGGTCATTTTTACTTGCCATATTTTGTTTTCTGTGAGATGGTTTTGTTAGATCATTTATTTTAATATTTTTCTTTTGTTTTAGCCTGTTTTTATTTTCAAACATTGCCCTCTTTTGGGAATTTTTAGTTACAATTAAATAACTCTTCTAAAAATCTTCCTTTACTTTGGGTGTGGTGGCACATGCATGAGTTCGGACTCCAAACAAGAACAGACAAGAAATGAAAGGAACAAGGATGGAACACCCTCTGCTTATTATAGGTTCCTGGGAAATCATTTCCAAAGACATTCGATCTGAGAAGAAACAGAGCCTTGGGATTTTATTTGGGGAGGCTCTCTTTACTCATTTGGGAAAGCATTTTGGAGGTGGGCCTGTTCCCAAGCATGCTCAATTTAAAAAAGTAGATTACCTGGTTAGAGACTGTAGTTCAAGGAGGAAAGACAGAAGAAAAGGATACATCTGGACATGCTTAATTTTTGTCAGGAATATGGTGGCACCAACAATCCCTGAAGAGTTTAACTTCTTTTCCAAAAAAAAAGATCTATCCTCAACCAAACGATGCGTCATCCTTAAAGATACATTAACATAAGAGTTTGCCCCTAAGGGGGTCTAATTCACCTAGCTGCTAACAGTGTAGCTTTCAGAAAACTGAGGCAGGGGGATTAGAACTGTGAAGTGAGCCTGGACTATATTGTGAAACCCTGTCACACACAAACGCACACACGGACACACACACATATACACACACCCCACATACCAAGTTCTTCTATGTGATATTTTTTCTAGAGCCTTCAGGTTTGCCTAGGAGGAATTTATTAACATTAACAGCCTGCTTTAGAGACAGAGTCTCTGTATGTAACCCTGGAAGTTGCTATGTAGACTAAGCTGTCCTCAAATTTGCGGATCACCCACCTCTGAGGGCTGGGACCAAAGGCGTATTCCACAACCACACCAATATTCTTTAACAGGTTCTTATTGGTGATTTTAACTGAAGAGAAAAAGACAGGAACAAAAACATAAGAAACAATAAGCTGGTGGCTTCAAGCCACGCCATACCTCAGGTAGAGCACATGAGCGGACATGAGCTAGCTGAACTGTGGAGGACTGTAAATAAAGATGCCCAGCTTTCCAGTTGCTGTGGATAGAGATTGAGGTGAAAGGGGAGCAGCGGTGTAGCAGTGGAAGAGTCAACCAGGGCTAAGGGCTGAGCTAAGCAGGACACTCTAATATGGACTAGCACTACGTTAACTCTTAAATACCTTGTTTTCCTCCCCTTTGCTAATGATTCCAAGCTAAATTGCAAATAGCCAGTGAGGTTTTGTTTTCCCCTCAAGACTTTGAGCCTTGATAAGCAAACTAAAGATCAAAAAGATTATATTTTATAATTAAATCTTCCTATATCCTTGAATTGAGGGTGAGCAGGTCAAAGCCGTCATGCTGTGGGGCACAGCTCTGTGATTATGACTGGCAGGAAGGCTTTCTGAAATTAGGGCCACACTCAATGGGTGAGCAGAGGTGACCGTGAAACCCCTTTCCTTTCTGAGATTCAGATGCTGATGTGAACAGTGATAGCGGTCGCACTCTGCCAAGGCAGCAGAACTTTTGCATTTACAAGGCAACTCTGTTGTCCGGACTCGTGTACTGTATCCATATTGCAAAATAGACAGTTGCAGGCATAGTGCCACGCCACAGTAACAGCCCTTGATGGCATGTAGGGTCAGTGCCTAGGAGCTCTAGTCCTTGCCAGGAACTCAGTGTTCACTGGGCTCGTCACAATTCCCCATATTCTCTTTTTTTGGTTAAGGGTACTATCTGCTAAATAATCCTCCCTTGTTAAGGAACTTCAAAAATCTATTAGGCAACCAGATCATCTGCAGGCAATGGAAGTCTCAAGAACTGTAGTCACACCTCACCCTCGAGGTCACACAGTGGCAAGGAGAACTTTCTGCTACTACTTTTAAGACTACTTTTAATTGTGTGTGTGTGTGTGTGTGTGTGCGCGCGCGTGCGTCTGCGCCTCTGTGTGGGTATGTGCTCCTGAGTGCAGGTGCTCACGGGTCGGAAGAGGGCACTGGATCCTCCATAGTTGGAGTTACCGGTACTTGCGAGCTGCATGACATGGCAGTGTGAGTGTTCCTTAGCCTCCGCCACACCTCCAGCTGTATTCTGCTACTTTTATTGCAATGGGATGTTTAATCCTCTGGGTCAACAACCTCTGTTGCTTTTGCTTTCTTCCATCTTGGACTCTGACTGTAATTCACACGCTACAGAGTGGAAATGAAGAACTCTCCTCTCTTCTGAAAGATTTCCCTCCTAGGACTAGAGAGTAAGTGAAGAAAGAAAAGTCCCTGCTGTGATCCACTCATAAGTGACATGGAGCTGGCCAAACTCTCACTCCTGTTTGTTTCCTAGGGCTAATATCACCAACTTCAGGACCTGGAGCCCAAAACATTAGTAGTGTGTTCTCCGAGGTGGAAGTATCTGCGGGCTCTCAGGAAGGGCCCTTCCCTGCGTCTTCCTTGTTTTGCTGGATACTGGCACTTCTTCATTTGTGGTAGTGGCATCTGCCTCACTTCTAACATAGTCTCCTTAACATGTAGCTTCTCCGTGTATACTTTCCTCTCTCTTTTAAAGACACTTTTATTGGGTTTTAGGATCCACTCAAGTCCAGAATGACCTTATATTGAACCTGCGAAGAGTCTATTTCCCAATGAGGTCACATTCTGAAGTTCTGGGTGAACATGAATTGTGTGGAAGGTTGTTGTTGGTGTACAACTATCCCCCATCTTCCCTACTATTGCATCTCACACCCTTTGAACCTTTGCTCTGAAAATGCCCACCTATCAAAAGTCCTAAAGACTGCATTCACTCAGAGTTTCAGCCAGACTCCCTGATGAGCAGTTCCCATGGTCATATCACTTCTTCGAAAAGGAACTCCGGGGATAGCAAAGAACGTAGACCAGGGAGACAGAACTCCAAGGGGAAGTAGCAAGTACTAGCGTGTGGGAGGGAAGACCACACAGGCCAGTGAAGTGTGGAGAAAATTCCGAGCTTGCACCAAAACTGAGCTTGAACATTAAACCTGCAGAGTAAACAAAATCTCCTTCAGCAGCAAGAGGCTAGATTGGATTCTAGGATAAATAAGTGTCTGGGCCTGTAGCTATTATTCAGTTTCTATAAGCTATTCTTAGGAAGCATCGATGGGACAGCTATTCTGAAAAACCAAACCAAACCAAACCCTGCTGTCAGGCTGCTGGTGGTACCAGACTTTGGGCTTGGCAAGCATAAAGACCTTGGCTCCACCTTTGGCATTGCAAAAAACACAAGCAGTTATTACAGTAGTTTTGAAGGAGGAAGTACCTGCCCATCAACTAAAGCATTTTACAGAGTGGAGAGCATTTCCCTTTGTAAGCTCTATGATGACACAGCATACATGACTTAGGTCCAGTCAAAGATCTGTCCTATAAGCCTGGCACACAGGGTTCAACTCCAGGAAGGAACCAAATGCAGAGCTCTCCTATGATGTTAGAATGAATAGCTCTCCCACGGACACATGAGAACCGGGAAGTCATGCGTGAAATCATGGTGTTCAGAGTTTTTATTGGGGCTCTTTTACACAGGCATGACTTGGTTACTTGGTAACCAATCTCTAGTCCTCATCAATACAACTCAAAGCCTGAACCCTCAGTGGTTAGTTCTGCTTGCCAAGGCTCTCCATCAGCACAGCACTCCCAAAGGTATTGACTCTGGACACAGATGGAAAGGAGAAGTCAGATTTCTTTTGGAACAAGGCTTAATTCCATACTGTGTATCTCTGAGAAGCTGGCTGACTTCATTGATATCATGTGCCTCATCAGGGTTTTTGCAATTACTAAAACTAGAGACACAAGAGATGGCTCAGATGTTGAAAGTACTTGCTGCTTTTGCTGAATATCCAAGTTCAGTTCCTTAGCACCAACGCTGGGTAGTTCACAAGTGCCTGTCAGCCTAATTCTGGGGCTTCATGGGCACCACATACATGTACATAGATGCACATACACTTAAGTAAAAATAGAGTAAATCTTTTAAAAACCCTCAGTAATTTTGGGTGGGAATGTAGCTTAGTAGAAATGGAAATACAGTAAATCTCACTAATTCAGGGTGGGGCTTACCCTAGTAGGTAGAGGCTTTCCTAGCATGGTTGAAGCCCTGGATTTGATTTCCAGTACTCCATAAACTGGGCATGGTAGTGCACTCCCATGTAATATTAGCGCTTGGGAGACAAAGGCTAGAGTTTCAGAAGTTCAAGGTCATCCTCTGCTACACAGGGAATACAAGGCCAGCCTGGGATGTATGAGATCTTAACTCAAAAAATAAAACAAAAAACAGAGAGATAGCTTGGTGATTAAAAGATCTTGCTGTTCTATCATGAAGAGCAGAATACAGATCCTAGTACTTCCACTGGGTATCAAACATGCCTGTAACTCCAGTGCCAATGGGTCTGACAAACGCCGGCGAGTTTAGTGTCAAGATCCTCTTTTGGCTTTGCATACACTCACACAGACACGTGCACACATACCTGAAAAATGAAATAAGACAAGATAAAATTATAATAATAGCACTCTATACAGCGCAGAAACCTACCAGCTCTCATGACTGGTACAGAATATGAAGTAACAGAATAGTGGTTATGAGTTTGGATTTTAGACCACAGTGTTAGGCTACACTCTGCTATTTGCTATGCAACTTCTAGCAAATTCTCTCCCATTTTTGTGCCTTAGTTTTTCCATTCATAAGCTGGGTGAGTAACAAATCTGAGCTTTGAATCAATACATGCAAAATACTTTAAACAAGATCTAGCATATATCAACTATTTAACTTACCTTTGCAAATTATTAATCAGTTAAAAATGCTAATAAATCACAATATGAAATTTATCCACAATTGTTGGTCTTTTCTCTTTTCATTTAATTGATGGCCTGATGAATGTATTTCCATTTCAAAAGTGTAAATTAATAAACATTAGGGAGCCGGACTATACAGAGCCTTCAAGTTCAGTATTTCAGATTTTAACTGACTTACTTATTTTTAAATGAATAGGAGATTTTGAAGTTATTTAAATATTGTATAAGTGGGTGAACCCTAAACCATAGTGTAACTGACATCTTTCTGTTTGTAAACATGTTAAATATGAACAGAGTTGCATGACACCTGGGTTAGAGATGCTATGAAGTCCCTTTGATCGTAAAGTCACAATAACAAATGTGTGTCCCCACACAGTCCTGCTTGGCTTCACAATTCTTTCATCATATAGGTGTGTAATATTTGTCAGGAAACACTGCTTTCCTAACGTTGAAGCAAAAAAAAAGAAAAAACAAAACAAAAAACCAAAACAACAACAAAAAAATCTCATGGAAATTTCTCACTTCAGAAGCAAAGTTCTTGTTTTTCTATTGTGAAACAGAGAAGAATAAGAAGAAGAAAAGAAAAAGTGAAGGAAAGAAAAGGAAGATTTCTTTTTAACCACTATGCTAAAAGTCTCCAAATATAAATACATAAAAATATAAACATAAATACAAATACATACAATTATATCAAATTAAGTGACTATTCGACAGGGCTGTCAGGGCCGATGCCTCCCTCAGATGAGGTGCTGACTCTGCCAGGGTGAAGGATAGGCATGAGCACTCGGGCCTGGGGCAGCATGACTGAGGGGACACCCAGTGTATGGAATTGTGGCGCCATGTGCATGACAATATTGGAAATAAGGAATAATTTACTGACTCCCGGATGGTGAGACAAGTCCCCATCAGCCAGGGAAGGTGACCTTGTTACCCAGGGTTTTCAACTCTCATGAGAGAAGGGAGATTATGTGTTTTGGGAAAAAAATCAAACGGAGCTGCTTTGAAACATGGCCTCTGACGTAAGCAGTTTGTCTCCCTTTCAGGCTGAGAACTAGTTGACTAAAGGAACGCAGCAGGCGTTTGTAGAAATCCGTCTTGCCTTTCTAGAGATTTTCAGAGTCCTTTCCATGCTAGGCTGACACTAACTTATGAGGGTCACAAATCCCCATGAGGACCATGTTCTCAGTCCTGTAGCAATGAGGATGGTGGTTGATTCCACGGCTGTACTCAGAGCAGGACATGAGAAACCTGACTTGGGTCGTGGGTCTCTTCATGTTGTTCTTAGTTCAGCTCACAATACTCAGCTCCCTCTTCTGCTTTTTCCTTTCCTTTTTAATGGGCAAGAGTCTTCAAACTGCAAGGCATGCTGGCAACATTTCCATTTTAAGTGGCTTAAAATTTTAATTTTCTTTTCCATCTCATCACAGCAATTTAAAAAGTTTTATACTGCTTTTTATTATGCTCCATTCTGAACATTTCCTACCACTTTGACCCTGACTCCTCCCTACCTTCCACAGAACCTGGGCAAGCCTGATTTTCTAGAACTCAGAAGACAGTGAGTGCCACAGGTGGAGAGTAGTCTGTCAAGCGGAAATGGGTCAAAGCCCCTCTGCTTTCCAAGACCCCATTACGTGAAAGAGACAGAAGGCTGACTATGGATTTGGGTCTGTGGATGTAGTAGCTCAGGTAGGTACACGCACTTTACCTAGCCTGCCCCTGACTTCAGGGTGTTGCTGAGTCTTTCCCTAAAGCATCCGATGGCAGTGTCCTCCCCTGCTGAAGGGAATCAGGGTGCAAGCCTTTCCAGTCCATGCCTAACACTGGTGGCATCTTCTGAATATCCAGTGACACACTCATTACATTTCAGGAAAAGCAACTAGTGTCTCCATTAAAATGGCCTGAATTATTTTGGCTTCACCCTTAAGCAAGTGCTTAATTGGCTTCTTTCCCTTGAGACCAAACATTTCTCTGTGATGGGAACAGAGGAATTAATAGCTTCTGGGACACAGGACAGGGGGAATCCTGGAAAGGACTCTCTCATGTATGAGGTTTTTCTTTAATGGAAGGAAATCTTTGTTAGCACTTCAGCAGGCCTAATTATATCTGATTATTGCAACTCTGTCATTTAAAGGACTGAAAAGAAATAAGCAACAATGTCTACAACAAAGAAATGAGACATAGGCTAGCAGTGTGGCACTTGCAAGTTCAGGCAAAAACAGCCTGCTGTTCCTGGGTAAAGGAAAAACACCTGTAAGTCAACAGCCGCCGACTTTCTCAGCAGCTTCTTGGTTCTTGCCAGTAAATCATCGTTATGCTCACACTTGTAGACCATCTCTATGTTCACATCTGTACGTGCAAGGAATGTGCACAAAAAGCATGTGCTCCTTCCTTCCTTCCTTCCT
>LOJH01052611.1:0-12320 GCA_001685095.1 Ellobius talpinus
TATATATATATATATATATATATAGCCCTGGTTGGCCTGGAACTCGCAGAGATCCACTTGCCTCTGGTTTCCTCGGCCAACTATACTACTTTTTTTTAAAACTAACAATTAGCCAGGTGTGATGGCTGACACTTGTAATCCCAGTACTCAAGTAGATCGCCCATAAAGCTTGAGGTAAGTCTGGGCCACAGAAGTGAGTTCCAAGTCAACCTGAGCTACAGTTCAGACGATGGCTCAAATATAAATAACAATAGTATGTATTGTATACATCTGTGAAATTGACTAAAAAAACTTAAAATCAATAGTTCTTATAAGGTGACAAGATGGCACACCTAAGAATAATATGACTCTCATTTCCTCGCCATCTCTCCATCTCTTAGAGCCCTAAACAGACATGGGTAGAAACTAAGAGACAGCAGTTCACCAGTGTTCCCGTAAGAATCGGTTGTTACTGGTAACCCATACCAACACACACTTAATATGCCTTTATCACATACCAACCCCCCCACGTTCATATTTATTCAACGCAAACCCACTTCTGAAACTAACTTAAAACCTGCACTGACTCATTGTATAATTCAACTGAGAGGTAAAATAAAAGCTTCCTGAATGGCCAAGAACAGAAAAGATTCCAACAAGTCAAAGTACAGAATGGAGGGGGGGAGGGAGGGAGGGAGGACAAAGCCAACATAACGAAGTTTAAACGAGAAACAAAGCTGTCTCTTTATGAAAAAATTACTTGCTCCATGTAAAGTTTTTATCCTCTATTTTAAGATTTAAAATGTCCCATAGTCACATATACCTGTCTGAAAGTGTCTAGATGAATTCCAGTGTTCTCTAGGCTAGCTGAAAAAATGAACACAATCATGCCTGCCACTTTCATAGTTCAAAAACCTACTCAGCACTTCTAGTACACCAAGAGCCCCTTCTCATTTTCCATCCTGAATAAGCAGGACTCCCATGGGATCAAGCCCCCTGCACGGAAGTACCTCACCTCCTTAGATAATGGAATGAGGGACATGGGATAGCTCCTACGCTGAGGCAGATCTAACTCAGACAAGTAACATCACCTTCCCAAGCGGGGACACTTTCACAGTGGCACCTTCCGGGGGGGGGGATTGGGGATGAGACCAGACCTCACACCACCCCAGCAGCTATGCGTTCCCTCCGCCATCAGTTCAAGCGCTCAAACTCACTAAAAACGTCTACATGCTGATTAGGTCAATTATAGGGAGCCGGTGTCTGGTTACTCAATTATCTTGGCATCAAATTGAAATAATGACCTGGCGTTTCTTATCTTTACTCTGGCAATCAAATCTCTTCTCTACCTTTGGTCAAGGCTGAGTATTTCTTAGTTATCTATCAGTTGAAAACAGATAAAAACAAAACAAGCCAAGGAAAACAAAAATACGGCACCCTTGGTGGAAGGGTTCCCAGCACAACTCAACGTGGAAGGTAAGACCATTTCCTACAGGGGGCCTGCACAGGACAGGCTCAACAGTCAGTTGAGGATGGGTGAGGGGCTCATGGATCCTGCCTCTTATTGGTGAACTATTACTGACGGACAGGCTCTAGGAAGAGGAGCCACCGTCTTAGGTTGTGTGCCTATTCACTGTTAAAACTCCCCCACCTCAGCTCCAATGGATATTTCCAGTCCCATGGCCACACAGACCCACCTGGACAAACTCTGAGAGACACAGACAAAACAAAAAGACATGAATGCAGGAAAGGGATTAGGAAGGAAGAAGCCAGGTGGACAGGGAAAGTGGGAGCTGAGAGCGAGCGAGCAACTGTGAAGTAGTATATGCATGTATGAAACTGCCAAAGAACATATTAAAAAAACATCTACTCCCTAAGTCTACAGCCTAGCATTCTTTATTGTCTTTCTGTTTTGTCACACAGGTTATTTGTGATGCAAATAAAGAGTTACAGAAAAAGAAAACTGTTACTGTGGGAGTAAACTCTGTGGAGACAACCACCCTTGGCACCCTGCTCTCAGGTCCAGAGACTGCAGACACAAGAGCAGATCCAGGGAATGCAGACCAGCCTTTACCAGAGCATGTTTCTAAGTGAGACAGGAGGTACAGCTCTGACTGGGACTGAGTCCACCGAGTAGAGCATGGTCCCAAGCCTGGGAACCACCCAGTACCCAGAAGTTCGAGTCAGGAGGATCACGAATTTGTGGGTAGCCCAGGCTGGGGACGAGTTCTGGTCACCTTGTGATACATGATCAGACGTGTCTAAAAACAAAATGGGGATGTAGGACTTGCCTAGCATGTCCTGGGTTCAAACCCTGCCTAAAACAAACAAACAAACAAAAAAGCTTGGGGTGCAGGGCTGTAGTACATAAATCTACTGAACAGTGTTAGCCATTGAGGAACCCTAGCGGTCTTTTAGTCGGCTTGCCTGTTTGGGGGATGTGGACATGAGGAGCACACAAAGCACAGGCTCTCCCACTGAGTTACACTGCGTGGAAGCACAGGGTTCTAGAAAGGAAATGTCGCTAATGTAGGAAAGCTACACAAGAGAGATCTCTAACTTAACTTTTTAAATTATTTTTAAAATTACTATAAAATGCTTTTAAGACAGGGTCCTGCTGTGTAGCTCAGGCTATCTTGGAATTTTCCCAGGCTGGCCTCAAAATTCTCTTGCTATATATTCATCATTTACACTTGGGAAATTGAGTCACAAGGGGTCTAAGTAATATTGCCATAGTTAGCAGGTTAGTAAGGTAAGGACGGTGGACTATTCGGGCTTTCTGACCAGTCAGCTGGTGGCATGGAAGCCGGTGCAGGTGTTCCGGGTGATCCTGAAGCCAGCTGATATATAGGCCAAGGGTACGGAGCGTCCTGGTTCCCAGGTGAACTCCCTTGGTATTATCTCCTACTAAGCAATAAGTGAAGGAATGTTTCCTGACAACCCAGATATGCATACCATAGCAGGCAGACTACAGTACCTGCTCCCCACACCCATTTGCTCAGCTCTTTCCCAGTCTATGAGCTTTTGGTACAAGACTCCATGTATTCCCCAGGACTTGACCACATGTGCCCCCCAAACAGACTAAAAGCTTCAAAGAACAGGCAAGAGAGAAAGAAACTGGGGGTGGGAGAAGAGGAGGACTAGGAGAAGGGGGTACAGTGGCAGACAGACAGAAAGCCACTCACAGAGAGTGGAGAGGTCTAAGTCACAGGTTCCCAGGAGCAAACATCAAGTGGTCACCACCATCAAGAGAAGACCTGGACTTCCCAGCCAGGAGGAAAACATGGTGACATCTAAGTGCTCAAAACGTACCCACGGGGGAGAGGGGGAGCAGATCAAATCCCTTCAAATGTGTGAATGAATCATTTCCCTAGAGCCGACTCTCTTGACTAAATTACACTGCAAAGAAAATGAGCAAGTTTGTGCACAGTACTTTCCAACGTCTGCAATTACTTCAGGATAATTACACGGGGCCAGTGCGATGGCTCGGTGGATAAGGGCGTTTGCCACCGTGCCTGAAGAACCGAGTCTGGTTGTCAAGGCCCTCATGGTGTAAAGCGAGGACCAACTCCTGCAAGTTGTCCTCAGTTCCTCCACTTGTGCCCAGGGGACACACACCACACGCACACACGCATGCACTCAAGTAAATAAGCAAGCACATTTGAAAAATCTACACATGTGCCAGGCGGTGATGGCACAAGTCTTTACTCCTAGCACTCAGGAGGCACAGACAGGCCCATCTCTGTGAATTTGAGGCCAGCCTGGTCTACAAGAGCTAGTTCCAGGACCGGCTCCAAAGCTACAGAGAAACCCAGTCTTGGAAAACAAAAATAAAATCCATACATGTTAACCATTTCAATTTAGTTCAATGAATATTTTAAAGCCATTTGCATATTACGAAAGTTTGATTCTGACTGTACAGTCTGAAATATATCTCCGTCAAACTTACTTGCAAAACTGGCCAAGTTTCAACACCTCGAAAATCTACCGATACCGAGTGTGAACTGAAATCTCTCTACTTCTCATGAAACCTTCAGAACTTCTTCCCAGTTCCCAGACCAGACGGCAAAGGAATCTTCCTTCCAGATTCCTTTGGTTTCTCGCTCCAGTTCTATGATGTTACAGTCCTGTGACCGCAGAAACATTCTCTGGGAACAAACCGACGTCATCCGATTCTTCCCCACACATTCTGCGGGTCATATGAACGCCCTCATTTCACTACCTGTGAGAGGGAAACCCCTTCAGTTGACTCTGGTGATTGATACACTTTAACCCACCTCACTCCCTTTGTCCCCAGCGTCTGTACAAAGCTGCCTTTGTTAGTACTCAGAATGCCTGCTCCTGCCGGCAACCTGTTCCAGTCTTCTCACTTCTAAGCAAAAATCCAGACTTACTGCTTTTATTATTGTCTGCTGTTGCTGTTGTTGTGTTGAGACAGGCTGTGGGGTGTACCAAGCTGGCCTGAACTCCTGCTCTGCCTGTTTCCAAAGGCTGGGCCATACCCAGGAGCTCGCCATACCCAGCACCTTCCCCCATTCTCTCTGCTTGTGTTTTACTGAAAGAGAAAACTTTGGTTCTTTTAAAGAAGTGAATTTAGTTCTAACCCTAGCATTTCATCTGAGAAAAAAAATCTATTAAAAACCATTTTGTCCAAGACAGTATAACCAGAAACAGCAAAGCCGTTCCTGCTACTAGGAAATATTCCCCTCTTTTGTTGTTGATGCTTCACATTTGTTAGTTTGATACAGCATCTTAGCATGTAGTCCAGGCTAGCCCAGAACTTCCTGAGAACACAAGGCCAACCTGGAGTTTGGAGCAATTCTACTTCCCCTGCCTTCTGTGCCAGAATTATAGGTCACATTTTGGTCCCATGACTTTTTTTTTGGTTTGATATTTATTTTTTTGTGTGTGTACACGTGTGTATTACATCACATGTGTGGAGGTCAGGGAACTACTTTCAAGGGGTTGGTTCTCTCTAGCCACTGTTGGGTTCTGGGGATCTAACTCAGGTTGTCAGGCTTGGTGATAAAGAACCTTACCTGTTGAGATATCCCCTGGCCCCCTTTGTTTTGTTTCTGTTTTTGAGAAAAGGTCTCACTCTGTAGCCCAGGCTGCCCTCAAACTCATGACAAGCCTCCTGCCTCAGTCTCTCCAAGTGCTGGACTTACAGAGATGAGCCAGGATAGTAGGCTCACTGTGTATATTTCAAATAACAGGGTAATAAATGTCTAACACAAACCCAATGAGCATGTGCACCAGGCACTGAATGGTTACAAACGTGGGTTCAGCCCTTACTGTGCGCCAGGCACTGACTGCTTACAAACATGTGATTCGTCCCTACTATGCACCAGGCATTATACTGGTTACCAGATGCCATCTGAGAAGGCAGAAGCGAGTCTGTGCTCAGACCTCCCCCATCTTGCATCAGAGAGGGGAAGGCAAACCAGGAACTTTATGAAACGGGCTCCAGTGGCAAAAACAATGGGAACTGGATTCTGGAAGACCTGGATCACCAGCCAGAAATCGGAGGTGGACGAGTGAGTTGAGAAAGACAAAGGACCTAAAGAGATCTTCGGACGACAGGAATCTCATCAGCCAGGTCCTGATTAGATTCAGTGGCATCCTATTTCCTCGAAGATAAACCCGAATTCCTTCAGAAGGCTAACTAAATCCCATAACAACCCTTTAACCCTTAGGGTATGGCAGTGTCTATGTACAACATAGTCTTGGTTTCTGCTTTCCTTATACGGAGACAGAATGTCAGTGTAGCCCTGACTGGCCTGGAGCCTGCTACTGGCTTCCTGGCCTCAAACTCAGAGAGGGATGTCTGCCTGCCTCTCTCTCCTTTCCACCCAACTCCCATCAGTTAAGCTCAGGAGAGTCTAGGGCTTTCCTTCCTGGAGTTTTTCAGGCACTACAATTTCATCTGAGTAAGTAGACGCGACCCAGGGCTGGAGAAATAGCTCCCTGAGCAAGAGGACTCATTTCTTACACAAGCGTGAGGCCCTGAGTTTGAATCCCAGGTACCCACGTCAAAAAGCCACATGTGGCCACATCTGTCCCTGTAACCCCAGCTCTGTGGAGGACAGGAGAGGATGAAGGCCAGGGCTTGCTACCTGCTTGCTGTTGTGTAATATTTTATTTATGTTCTGACAAATAAAGCTTGCCTGCAGATCAGAGAGCAGAGCTAGCCACTAGTTAACCACAGAAGCCAGGCAGTGGTGGTGCACACCTTAAACCCAGCACTCGGGAAGTAGAGACAGGTGGAGAAGGTGGGGTGGAAACAAGACCTCAGCCATTTTTTGAATTGAGAAACAAGAGAGGAAGGGAGCAACTGGTGGCTGCCCCTCTGGTTCTCTGACCTTCCAGGTTTATCCCCCAATATTTGACTCCTGATTCTTTATTGATTAAGATTATTTAGACTAACACTTTAGTCGGCTCATGCTGGGGTTCAATGAGAGATCCTCTCTCAAGGGATATAAGGTAACGAGTAACAGAGCAAGACACCTGTTGTACAACCACACTGGCACATGCTCAGACCACATGCATATATACACCAAAAATAAAAAAAATTTTAAAAAAAAGGAAGAAACCAAGGGTGGAATTAAGCTTAGTTCTCTATTCTGGCTTCACCAGAAATGAATCTTAAAATATTTATTATATTTTAAGTCTCATCTGACTCCTTGAGCCCAATCTCAATTGTTCTCCCTGGATGGGATGGTGAACTCAGGAACCTTAAGCCTCAGCCTCCAGAGCAGCTGGACCTGCAGGCATCTCCACCATACCCTGCTTGATCTCAGCTTCTGCTGCAGCTGGAGAGCTGGTGTCAGTCCAGACGCTGGGACCTGCGCCTCCAAGCTGGGCAAACACATTACCACTGCATCATAATCTCGGGCCTGACCTCCATTCCACTAGGTTCTCAAGAGAGAGGGGAAAGTTGCATATTGAAAAACCCCACCGTGAAGGACAGCAACCCTAGACCTACTGCGGGTCTTAGGAGAGCTCACTGTGAAGAAGTGAGGTGAGAGAAAGAAGGCCTGAACTCTGCATAGCCACACACACCCTTAGTCCTGGCACTAGGAAGACAGACGCTGTCTCACAAACAAGTCTCTTTCTCGTGGCACCTCCTAGGCAGTCAGCCACGTTTTCGTTTTGACTGAGATGCCTACCTCCTTCCCAACCACAAAACTGTTAGAAACCCACTGAGTTGGGTGAGGAAACGCAAACTTTGTACATTTTATGAGAGAAGCGTGCACCCACAGAAGTCGCGGTTGATGGCCAGGTAGAGTGTTAGGGGTATATGGTCCGTATTAGCAGCAGGAACCACAAACGAGGTTTTCCCATTGAGTGAAGTATCTCGACCTATGGCAGAGGGCGCCTGCTGTTCAGCGGGGGGGGGCGTTCTTGTTACAGACCAAAGAGAACTGGAGAGAGGAAGCACAGTGGATTCAAGGATGCATTGTGGATGGCAAGCTAAGTAAGTACTCTCAACTTGGTTATTGCAAGAAGAGAAGAATATTCCTGGACCTCGCCTCTGTGTTGGGGCTCAAAAGAGCCAGCAAGATCTAAAAGCCTTTTAGTCTCTCTGAGATGATGCCTGCCAATATGTTGTCAGGAAGCCCTTAAATGAAGAAGGTAAGAAGCCTAGATCACGGCACCCAAGATTTAGGGTTCTGTTTCTTCCAGTATCCTGCAACACAAACACTGACATATTGCTTTGGAGAAACAACACACTAAGAAAAACAAGGAGGAGGCTGAAGAATACACTAAACTTATGGCCAAGAGGAAAGCCAGGCAGTGGTGGCGCACGCCTTTAATCCCAGCACACTTAGGAGGCAGAGGCAGGTAGATCTCTGTGAGTTTGAGGTCAGCCTGGTCTACAGAGTGAGTTCCAGAACAGCCAGGGCTACATAGAGAAACCCTGTATTGAAGAAAAACAAACAAACAAAAGACGAGAGAAAGAGAGAGAACGAATATGAAGTCAAAGAAAAATACCAGGAACAGATTTCCAGGAGCTATAGGCTCTCCTCACTGGGATCTTCTATTTCTGAGTCTAGCCAAAAATAAGTCTTTAAGAATATATATTAAAAAGAGTAGCAAATAATGACTAGACCTTGGGAAAAAGAACGAGAACTGAATTAGGAAAGAAGGGTCTCCCACTTCTCTACTTAGACAATTTTTTGGAGTCACTACAATCTTATCTTCCACTCATTCCTCTTTCCTGCTTTTCTCTTCATCTTCCAAACTATGATTCCTGAAATATAGCAGGTTTTACCCAAATCTCTAGAACATTCTTTCTGTAATTTTAATTTTCTTTTCTTTATTTTTTGTTTCTTGTTTGAGACAGGATCTCTCTACATAGCCCGGCTATCCTTGAACTCACTACACAGACCAGGCTGACCTCAAATTCAGAGCGATCCTCCTGCCTCTGCTTCCCAAGCATGGTTAAGACAGTCTTCAAAACTTACCTGTCCCGTCCCTCCTTAACTCAAAGTTCCTATTTCCTTAGTAGCTGGTCATGAAGAAAGGAATGTGACTAAATCCACCCACATTAAAATTAAAATAGATGGAGCCAGAGAGACGGCTTGGTGGTTAATAGCTCTTTCCAAGGACCCATATGGCCGCTCACAACCACTAGGGTATCCATCCCTGCAGGCACCAGGCATGCATGTGATGCATACACACCTGCAGGCAAAACACTGTTAAATATAAACATTTAAAAATCAAAATAGACCGTTCTACCCATTCCTATATGCATATCTATACACACACACCATACATTATACATGTACACAGAGATTATCTATGTTCATTTTTATGTATATTTAAGGTAAATAAACTTAACTACAGTAATTGCACAGAGATCAGAGGGTCCCTAGAAGTCCACTACATAAAACGTCAACTCAGACCATCATTTCCCAGGGGCTGAGGTTTAAGTGGTGGGTGCACCTTTAATCCCAGCATTAGGAAGAAGACAGGTGAACCTCTGGGGGTTCAAGGCCAGCCTGGTTTACAAAGTGGGTTCTAGGAGCCCTGATCTACACACACCCAGTTCCAGGACAGCCAGAGTAACGTAAGAGAGACCCTGTCTCAAAAAAAAAAAAAAACAACAGGGATCGATTCCCCCAAACCCATCAGTTTTTATTGCCACCTACTACTTCCAGACAATTTGGTTTGGGGGTTTTCTTTGTAACAAGTTTCATTAGGTAACTCTGGCTGACCTTAAACTCACAAGAGATCCAATGCTGAAGTCACAGGCATGTACCACCATGCCCAGCCTTACGGAGAACCTTTCTCAACAAGTGGTACTAGAAATGCAGGGAGCAGACGGGGGAGCATCTACTGGGCGTGTGGGAAACAATCAATAACAGATCGAGGTTTATACATCCAGTGTTAAGCTTGTTAGGTAAATCAAAGCGAAAACACTGAGGTTACATATTGACATTGTCAGCTGGTTTCTCCCAAAGGCAGCGAAGCATAAAACAGTTAAAGATTATTTGCTCTGTAAGTTATAGGCTGAAGAGCGGGATCCGGCTGTCCTCATGCCCTTTCTGTCCATGGCTCTCGGTTATTCCGCCTCGGAAATCTTAACCTTCTTTTCTAGAAAGCTCCTGAAATGGGGTAGCATCTGTTTCAGCAGTAACAGATTCCTTGCATGACCAAACTATTCAGTTTCCTGAGTCTCCCAGACAGCTCACACATTTCATCGTTAGCAAAGAACCTTGCCGAGCCAGTTTAATTAGAACACCCTCCCAGGTATGAAATGGAGGTAGGTAGGTCTTCATCCTTCCCCATGGTGTCCCAGAGCCCAGGCTTGTCTTTAAGATGACTTCCCCAGTCCCCTTGCTGGGGACCCTCTTCCTCTTACTACTTATCTATCCACTGCTCCTGACCCTGGCTCTTTCCCTATAAATTCCTGTTTAGCCACAGCCCGTTTAGGATGAATCCCAATCTGTCTTCTCAGTGCCAAACCCATTGTCATGGCTGCACTGGTCTTGAATATAGTTCTTCACCATACAGCAAGTTTCATTAAATTTTTTTTCTTTAGCAGCAATTGGATCAAGGGGAAACAAAAGAACTTGAGTTTGGAGAAATGTCATCTCTTTTAGGAATTTTTGAAAGAAGACCTGAGGCTGAATCTGTACACTCATCGATCAACCATGCAGAAAGCACAGCCGTGGTCATTCAGTTCCAGGTGGCTCTTAACCTCTGGGCCTGCACGGGTGTGTTTCACCTGGTGCGTGACAGTGCACGCCTGGAATCCCGGCACTTGGGAAGCAGAGGCAGGAGGATTGCTGCACATTCAAGGCCAGCTTGGTCTACACACTGAGTTCCAGGCCAGCCAGGGCTACAGAATGAGAGAGACTTTACCTCAAAAAGCAAACAAATTATCTAGCATTCACATATATTATAAGTGCAAAAGAAACTATACAGACTGAACGTGGAAAAAAGACATTTCACTGTACTGAGACACACATGAAATTTTGTTTGAGTAACTTGATCATTATTCAGCATAAATTACTTGTCAAGTTAACACAGGATATAGGAAAACAGCAACTAAAATCTCATCAGAACCCCAGTACCACACCTCCTGTGGCTTTTCTCAAGAAAGCCAAAAACTAAAAACAAAAAAAGGACAATAAAATGCCCAAGAATTACCAGGTAAAGGGTTTTCTGAAAGAGTCACATGCCACTTAGTCGATTTTTACGCAAATTTGACCAGTACCAATCTAAAATCTAGAATTTTTCCTATATAATGAATAAACATTTAATTGTGGCTAGCTTAGCCACAACCATAGCAACAAAAAAAACAACAAAAAGTAAAACTAGGGGCAAAGGATCTCATCAAGTATTTCTTCAAAACAGATGCACACTTGGCCAATAAGCATAGGAAAGACTTGTGTGTGTGTGTGTGTGTGTGTGTGTGTGTGTGTGTGTGCCAGGGTTTCTCTGTGTAACAGCTCTGGCTGTCCTGGAACTCTCTCCATAGACCAGGCTGGCCTCAAACTCACAGAGATCTGCCTGCCTCTGCCTCCCAAGTGCTGGGATTAAAGGCGGGTGCCACCATCGCCTGGAGGAAAAAGTTTTAATTCCTGGTGTGAAAAGCAAATTAAAACCACAATGAGATATAGCCGGGCGGTGGTGGCACGCCTTTAAAAAGCAGAGTTCAAGGCCAGCCTGGTCTATAAGAGGTAGTTCCAGGACAGGCTCCAAAGCTAGAAAAGTTAGAAAGTTAGAAAGCCTAACTCGAAAACAAAAACAACAACAAAAAATAAAAAACAAACAAAAAACCACAATGAGATATCACACCCACTTCGGTGGCTAAAAAAAAAAACAAAAATGACAAGTGTTAATTTAAGGCAATTGCAACTCTCACACAGTGTTTGGTGGGAGTATAAAACACTGCAACCGCTTTGATTAAAGCCTAAAAGTTTCTTTAAAAAGTTAAGCGCTGAGCAACTCCACGCCTAGGTATGCATCCAGGGGTATTGAAAACACACATCCACAAATGTTCTAGCCACATTATATCTAATGGGTAAAAAAGTTTTAACATGCAATTTCATTAACTAGTGAATGGATTGGTAGTGACCACATCCAAATATTCATTCAACTACAAGAAAGTACAGAACACACACACACTAGCTACATGAATGAGCTTTGAAAACATGAGGCTAAGTGAACGAAGTCAGACAACCCCCCACCACAGACACACACACACACACACACACACACACACACATAGCTGGGTGTGGCAAAAGCCTGTGATCTCACCACTTGGGAAGTTGAGGCAAGACGACCGCAAATTCAGATTAGCCTGAACTATACAGCAAGACTGCTCCCCTAAGGGAAGAGCCAAAATCTTGTCTTTAAACAGAGGAGGTGGGAACCACAAATACCGTATGATTTCATTAGTGTCCCCAAAGGGCGAATGCATAGGAACAGAAAGGCTAGTGGTTGCCAATGGTATAGCGAGGGTATGGATTGCAACTAACAGGTACAGGTACGGGGTTTCTTTTGGAGATTACAAAAAAAATCTGGATAGTGGTGGCACTTGCAAATCTAGAAAAAGCCACTTGATGTATAGGTCAACCTAAATGCCCATTTACAAAAAAAGGGGACACGGGTGTAATATACCTAATGCAAGTAACACATACAAACATGCTGGCTCTCGCCATAAATGGACCCCGAGGCTTCTCAAATTGAGACATACTGTATTCTCGTATAGCCAAGAACGGGGTGGGACGCTGCGGAGCCCCGCAGCAGGCTCCAGGGGTGAGCATAGCCGCCTCCCAGCATCTGCATCCGAGCTCACCTTCCTCCATCCCTGGGCGCGCGCCGCC
>LOJH01052613.1:247-12319 GCA_001685095.1 Ellobius talpinus
TGTATGTATGTATGTATGTATGTATGTATGGCGTGTATGTATGCTGTGTGTATGGTATATGATGTATGCATGTGATGTATATATGTATGATATATGATGTGTGCATATGATGTAGTATGGTATATGATGTGTGTATATATGTATGTATTTTTGAGACAGGGTTTCACTCTGTATAGTTCAATCTGGCCTAGAACTCACTCTGTATCCCACACTGACCTTAAACTCACAGCAAACCTCCTATCAGAACACACCCATGTGCTGGGATTACAGGCTGGGATGCTCAGCCTAAACAAATCTTCCAAATTTCCTTTTGTCTTCAACAAGACAAAAAGAATCTCATATAAAAGATATGCTCCCCCACCAGGGGAAAAGAGACATTGTTCCACAAGGAGCTACAGTCAAGAGAATTTGGAACAAACAGCCTTGTTAAAATAATTATCTTCCTGTACCTTCCCCACAGTTTTCCAGCCACTGCCTCTCTTGCTCATCCCTGATAAAAGCATGGTGGGGCGGGGTAGCTCTTCTGTTGGTGGTACTCTTCTAGGAGGGCTCTTGTGTGCATAAAACTGTATAAGCCTGTGTACTTTTCTCCTTCCTGTTAATCTGTCCTATGTCAATTTAATTATCAGACCCAGATGAAAACCCTGAGAGAATAGAGGAAAATTGGCTTCCCTACAATTCAGTGTGTATTTATAATGTGAGAAAATACACTCAGAAGCCATTAAGTGGAGTGCAGTGATGGTGATGGCTATGAAGCCAAATCCCTTCTACAGTGCCAGTCTCTGTAACACCAAGGCCTAGGCACCTGTCACTGGGTCATCACTACTGTTACAGGGTTCAGTGGGATTGAGACAAGGTCTTTGCAGCTTCAAATCAAGTGAATGATGCTTAGTGCCCATGTCTCAGTGTCCGTATCTATGTAAGGTGTTGGATAACAGTGCCCATCATACAGGGTGACTGGAACATTGCTCAAAGTAGAAGGTTGCATTAATCGTATAATACCTGGTACCTGAGAGCCCTCAGCCACTGTCTGTGCTGACACAACATGGTGGGGAAATCATTCCACCTTGTGGTGGCCAGGAAGTCAGGTGTGCAAGAGAGGAGTGGAGGGGCAGGTGTATGCAAAGTATGATGGGGCATAGCTAGGCTTATCACTAGTTGAGATATAAGGATCATAAGTTCACTGCCAACCTGTGCCATATAAGACTCTATCACAAACAAACAAACAAAAAAATAACACAAACAGGAACCACATTCAAACCTGCCCTTCAAGAGCACACTCCTAAAGGCTTAGCTCTATTCCCTAGGCTTTGGAAAACAATTATCTGATCTGTACCATAGTCCATAGCATCCTTTATCTGATTCTTCACACGAACAAGACAGACATCATAAGAGTTTCACTGACAGCAGTCAGAGAGAAGAAGGGAATGGCATCATGCGTATGAACCAGAAAGGGCACTAGGGACAGAAATCAGCAGAGAAAGAGAAATTCTGAAAAGCACTGGAGTCTTCCCAGACTCACAGCCAGATCAAGGGAGAGCAGACAGAATTAGGAGAATTCTCATCATCATTTTCAAACCCAAGGTGGTAGGAACTAAGGTGGGCATAGGTAGCATCCGGGAATTTAATTTTTTCTCTTTGCTGTAAAAGTTCATGCATTACCTGCAGGAGATCAACCCAGGAAGACAGGATCTAGGCTGAAGTGAGTGACACTCATAGCTGTGGTACTCACCCTCGTCTTAGCTGAGAGGGCACTTAACAGGGCTTCAGAAAGGGCACAGGAGTCCAGGGCTAGAGCAAGGGAGTGTGGAGCAGATGTGCATTCTAGATTCCCTCTCCCAGCTGGACAAGCGCCGATGACAACATCTATGTCTGCAGTGAGTCTCTGACAGGGAAAGGCAGGTCCCTGTGGGGCACACAGTCTGTCAAGAAGCATCTACACACATCACAGCCATGTTCAGGAGTGCAGAGATGGGCTACATCCTGCCTGAGCAGGACAAAGTGTTGGCAGAGCACGTGTGCAAACATGCAACAGATCTATCAGGCAAGGAAGCAAATGGAACCAGACGTGTGAAAACAGAGCTCACGCACAAGGAAGACGACACCAAGAGACAAGCTCCCTACAGCAACTGCCGGGAGCCTAGGAAGCTAATGAGAATATGAATCCAGCAAAAGAAAGATTGGAAGTGATAAAAGATAAGGCTAGGATGAAAAGGAGACTAGAGACCAAACTAAGGAAACCAATTACAAAGTGAGAATTAAAATCCCACCATTGCAAATCTCATAAATAATTTAGAAACAGCCGGGAACAGAGAAGACATGAGTGAAAATCAAAGCAATGGCATGGGAGAAAATGTGACACTTGTGGAGTTACTCTGAGGAAGGGAGAGGCTGTCTATGCTAAATTACAAGGAGGAAGCATTGTATAGACCCAGGAAGCTTTTATTTCCCGAACTCTAAAATTGAAATGCCTTATAATGGAAGACTTATAATCTAAAGTTCACTATGAACTGCAATTTCACTTCTATTAATTTTAAAGACAACTGTTCAAAACATAAACAGGGACTTTGTGGTGTGATAGGGCATATGCTTAGTTATGGGAGGACCTGAACTTAACCCTTAGCACTGCAAGAGATAAAAAGGAAGAAGATAAAAAGAAGAATTAATACTAACTATCCCATTAAACTAAATTTAATATTTCTTAAATCACACACATTGGACAGGTATAGTGGAATATACCCATAATACCAGCACATAAGATATGGAGGCATGTAGTGGCATTTCAATTATATTTTAATAAATAAAGCCTGCCTGAAGATCTAAAACAGCCCCACTGGTCAGCCTTACAGACCAGGTTATGGTAATACACACCTTTAATCTCAGTAGCCACAATGATATACACCTTTAATCCCAGTAGCCACAATGACATGCATTTTTAATCCCAGTAGCCATACTAGTTGCCATAGAAACTGGGCAGTGCATGCCTTTAATCCCAATATAGAGAGGATTATAAAATGGAAGGAAACAGCTATCAACACTCAGTCTTGTCCTATGATTCCTAGAGACAGGATTGTCATTTAGGTCTGAGGTCAAGGTAAGAGCCAGTGGCTGGCTGTTTTTCTATTTAGATCTTCAGGTTGAACCTCAATTTCTGACCCTATTAACCATGTTTCAGAGGCAGCAGGATTAAGTAGTTCAAGGCCAGCGTCTGCCACACAGGAAGTGTGATGGTTATTCCCAATTGTTACTTGATGGGCTCTAGAGATGACAGAGAGATGGATATCTAGGCATGCTTATGAAATCTAGCAATTTCCTCAAAATTGAACTGTTCCATCCTAGATTTCATGAGCATGCCTCTGAAACATGTAGGCTTCTTACGACTCAGTAACTTTTAAAGGGAAGCTGATTAACACTCTGAAATTATGGTCTGAAGTTTCCATCTTGGAAGGAGGCTCATTAAGACTTAAGAAATAAACAACTCACAAGTCTCAGGAAATCCCTGAAACTTAGCAGATGTGCAAGGCCTTTCCTTCCCTGAGGTTATGTAAGTAGGAAAGATGACTGCAGAGAGGAAACTCATTGACATGTCAAGACACCTGGATGTTGTGCAGAGAGCACTGGCTTTTATGAGCCTAAGCTGGAGTAGGCTTTTGGTTGATGCTGCTGTTTCTGTGTTGTTTCTGCTCCTCTAAGNCAGTAATTGTTAATTTGGTCTGATGTCCATAACCAATCTGGAGTGAATTAATATTTGTTCATGTCTCTCACCTGATAGCCTAAAGAAGATTACCTTGATTAGGCTAACTGAGGCAGGAAGAATCACCCACTGTGAATGGAATTATACCTTGGGCTGAGGTCCCAGACTGAAGAAAATGGAGAAATCAAGTTGAGTGTTAACATTCATCCTTCTCCACATTGTGACTGGGGGTGTCATGTGACCAGCCCCTGCTGCCATGACCTTCCTGCCATGATGGACTGCAGCCCTGAACTGTGAGACAAAATAAACTCCTTCTCCTTTCAGTGGCTTTGGTCGAGGTATTTTATCACCAACAGAAAAAGGAAGACAGGGCACTCAAGGCCAGCCTGGGCTGTGGGAGACCCTGTCTTGTGAAACAGACAAAGTATTATTCCTCCATAGCTCATGTCTGTTATCACTACCCGATTAAGTACTTGTGAATTTATGGACATATAATATTAAACTGACAGTTTCTGGGCAGTCCCACTCTGTAAATTATTGTTTTTGCTACTTTTTCTGTATTGCTTAGTTTACTGGAAAAAATGCACTTTTTTAAGTATAATCTTAATTCTAAAGAAAAGGAAGTCCATTCAGTGTTCCTGCAATAAATGGATTCTAGAAACTAATGCAGATGTAGGATATAGAAAGCAAAGACCAGCCCTGCTGTGAATCAGTTCAGGGCAGGTGACCCATTCAGAAAGACAAGAACCAGTCACAGCAACTTCACACCAGAAACACAAGCCCGATTCACCATGAGGAAACACACCACCATCACGCTGGCAGAAACACAAGCCAGATTCACCATGAGGAAACACACCACCATCACATTGGTAGAAACACAAGCCCGATTCACCATGAGGAAACATACCACCATCACACTGGTAGAGCTGGAGGAAAGCAGCTAAAGGAGAAAGAAAATACCTGGCGTTCCTTCATTCCAAAAGCCAGAATTGGAGGGCATTCCCATCACACTCTCACATGGCAGAAAGCATATTCACTGTAACATGAAAATCAGCATTTTAATTAGCAGAATCAATTAGACTTCTCATGTCAAGATATGGGATAAAGGCGTGTGAACTGTGCCTAGTAAGCTTCAACTTAGAGCCTGTGTTGTTAGCCCCGCACAGTTAGAGAAGACTATGAGAGAAATAAAATATGCAGGTTTGGTTACATGGTGCCATGTTCATGAAAGCGAAGAATTCAAATAGGAAGATACAGCATGCGCATAGATAAGCATAGACAACGCTAAAGAGACAGGTTCGCGCAGCTCAGTAGAGCTCCTGCCTAGCATCACGAAGCCCTGAGTTAGAACCCCAGTACTTCATAACCAGGTACAGTGATGCCAGCCTGTCATCTCAGCTGGAGGCAGGACAATGAGCAACAGTACAGTCATCCTAGGCCACGGTGATGGTTCATGTTGATAGCACCCAGAATCACTCAGAAGACAAACCTCTGAGCATGTCTGTGATGAGGTTTCTAGGCTAGGTTACCTGAGGTGGGAAGTTCCACTCTCACTGTGGGAGGTGCCATTCCATGGGCTTAGGACCCGGTCTGAATAAAAAGGAAAACAGGAAAGGCAACCATTAAAAGCATACATCTCTATCTGCCTGCTGACGGCGGATCCAATATGCTCCTGCTGCTATCACTTCTCTCCCATCATGCACTGCACCCTCCAACGATGAGCAGAATAAGCTCTCCCTTCCTTAAATTGCTGTTGTAGGTATCTTGTCTCAGTAATGAAAAAGTAATTAATACACAGGAACTAAACATAGCAAGTTCGATGCTACCCTGGTATACATGAGACCCTGTCTAAAAAAAATAATAATAAAAAATAAAGTCAATCTCCCAAAGGTAATCCATAAATTTGATGTAATTTAATGGCATTATGATAAAGCAAAATTGCCATCAATGTTTCCTAGAGGGCAGGCAAATTGATTATGCGCCTCATCTAGAAGAACAACTAAGCGAAATCAATAAAGAATAGCAAGGAAGGCTAGTCCTGGAGATACTACAGAGTCCCATAAAGTGTCTGCTGGGGTGAAACAGGGCAATTCTGATCTATGAACTGACAGACAATTGGAACAAAACTGAAATATCAGAATCAGACACATTGGTCTATTGCAGTCTAGTATATGACAAGGAGGTCACCTAAAATCACTGAGAAAATCCACATTGCTAACAACTGACATGGTGCGACTACGTGTTGTAAGGACAAGGGAAACGATGCATCTGCTTCGTGCCAATTACATCAAAATTATTTCCAAATTGAACAGAAATGCAAATGAGAGGGAAAGTAAAGGACAATAGAGGGAGGGAGGAGGGGGAGTGAGAAAAAGAGAGAGACAGAGAATCAGAGAACATCCATGTAAGCACTAGAAGAAAATTGAAATCCCTCTATAGCTTTGGAGTTGAGAAATAGACCCGATAACTAGATTTCCACAACAACAAAAACCTGATAAATTTAGCTTTACAAAACAAAAATCTTTTATACTCTACACAAAAGCCACTAGAGGTAAATCAAAAATGCAAATGATAAACAATGGCGAGGAAGAGTGCCACGGAGTAAGGCACAGCATCTGTCACACTGGTGGGGCCTATGCAACTGCTCTGCACATCCATCCTCTGGTCCCCAGGATATAGCATTGCATAGCGTTATGTTACACAACCAAGAGCTACAACCACACGCAGAAAGCACATGCACACATGTACTATATGGACAATGGACTATTTGCTTGTGAGTTCTAAACAGAAGCAGAACACAGGTGAGGTTCAACTCCCAACACTCAACAGACTTAAAGAAAATGCATAAAACAGTTACGGGAGACTGGGATGTTGAGAGAAGGTAAGGAAACAGGTCAGAGAGAATGGTGATCACAACTAGAAGTATGAAGAAATACTAAAGTATACATGTATGGTGGTTTGAAAGAAAATGGCCTGCAAAGGGAGTGGCGTTATGAGATTGTTGAAGTAGGTGTGGCCTTGCTGGAGGAAGTGTGTCACTGTGGGGGAGGGCTTTGAGGTCTCATTTGTTCAAGTTCCTCTCAGTGTAACACTCACTTCAGTTCCAATTGACTACAAGATGTGGGACTGTCAGCTACTTCTCCAGCACCATGTTTGCCTGCATGCCACCATGCTCCCCACCGTGACGATAATGAACTGAACCACCAAAACTGTTAGCGAGTTACCCTAATCAAATGTCTTCCTTTATAGGAACTGCTGCGGTCACGGTGTCTGTTCGCAGCAACAGAAACCCTAACTAAGACAACATGTTTAACTTCATAATAGTAAACGTTTACTATGAGAGTAAACTAATTGAAAAAGCAAAATGTAAATCCATAAAAGCAAAAACAGAAATGAAGCAAGTGAACCAGCCTACTGGACTAGTGGCTTAACTGGAGAGTGAAGGAGAAAAGGGCCAGCTAAGAAACCCACTCTGGCTCTGAAACTAGAGCCAGTGAAAGAAACCCACCCTGGCTCAGAAACCTGAGCCAGAGAAAGAATACTTTAGCCCCAAACCCAGAACCAAAGAAATACACCCTGACTCTGAAACCAATGCGAAAGAAGCACACTTAGGCCCTAGAGTCAGAGCCAGTGAAAGAAATATGCCCTGGCCCCAAAACTAGAGCTAAAAAGAAAAAAAAAGAAAGAAAAAGAAAAAAACAGTGAAAGAAACACAGTTTGGCCCTAAAACCAGAGCCAAATCTGCCCAATCAACTAAGAAGACAACCAGCCAATCCCTGGGCAGGGAAACAAACCAATCTCTGAGCAGAGATTCTGGCTAATCTGCACTCAAGAGACTGAAATCAGACCAATTCTCACCCTGAAAATCTTCCCCCTAGAAAAAAATCTTCCCCCTAAGAAGCACTATATAAGCCCTGCACCTGTTCAGTTTGTTGCTGCTCTTCTTCCACCCTGGAAGAGGCAGCCACTCTCCTGAATTCTTCCCTCCCAATAAATCTCTTGAATGAGGTTTGAGTGAAGACCCTCTTTCACTGGAGCAGAGATGGAGCTGTAACACTTTCGCTGGGGAAACCTTCCCTTAGCAGAGCTGAGTTGTTACTCTCCAAACTGTAACAACTTCGCTGGGGAAATCCTCTCCTCCGGGAACAAAACTGTTACATTGGGGAAACCTTTCCCTAGAAGAGGGCTGCAAGCTGCTATGCTTAATGTGACCTGTGTTATTCCCTGGCTCTTGACTGCCAGAATCCTCTTCCACCTGAGCTGTAAACCTCAGTATTCCCGGGCCCCTGACTCTCAAAATATTTTTCCATGAGAGCACTTAGTATTCCTTGTCTCCCAACTGCCGGGATCTCTTTCCATCCGAGTTCCAATGCTTACAGAGGATGATTTTAAAGTAACTTTGAAACTAACCGTTACTTAGCTGTCTGTAGTCATGAACCACATGACGATGTTTTGGTCAATGATATAGCCATGGTTGGCCTTGACCTTCTGATCTCCTTGTCCTTGTCTTTCTAAGCACTGGATCACAAGAAATCACAAATACTCTCCACTGAGGTGGGTCTGGAGATCAAAGTTAGGACACTGTGGAACCCAGGTCAGCACACTCTCAACTGAGCTAGACCCCTGGTCTGTGCTCTGGAGTTTAAAACCATTATTTGGATGTGCACTCCTATCTACTAAGAAACAGCTATTACCAAAACTGGCATCCTGCATCTCAAGTCCACACTGTTTCCTGACTACACCAAGAGGCCGCTTACCTATAGTATCCTGTTTGTTCAATGACTTCATAGTATCTGGTCAATGATGAAACTAATTGACATGTTTTCTAAATGTTTTTCCATTGTTAAGCAGGATGTGACTACATTTTTTTCTAGCATGTGGATCTAAGGATCGTAGATGGGCATGTGGTCTCCAGCAGCAGGAAAAAATAAAAAGGAAAGATTAAAAAAAATAAAAACCCTGAGAGACACAGCCAAGAGCAAAAAGAAGAAAGAAAGACAGACAGAGAAACCTGAACATGAGGCACCTTTGGCAATAAAAGCAGTTATATTTACAGGAACGTTCGTGGCATGGTGGCAAGACCATTTTGGGATCTAGAAACAAAATAGTGTGATGTCTCAGACTTGCTTCACTCAGGGAGAAGGAGCAGCAGTGGGTACCAATGACAAGAATGGCCAGGAGTGAGTGACAGTCATAGCAGGCAGCAGAAGGCCAGCTCCGTGCAGCCTGCCCTTCGCTCTGCATATGCCTAAGCTTGTCCACAGTTCTCATCTTTAAAAATACAAGAGAGGGCAGTCAGATCCCTGTTATTCTTGGCGACACAACCCATCTGCCAGAACCTTACCATCTCAAGTGCCCCTCAAGTTATAAGGCGAATTAATGACATTACAAAAGTCATATGCAGTATGATTGTATTGGGGACATATTTTTGGTACAAATATAATTTTGCCAAGTTACTGAAAAAGTACTGTATTAAAAATGAAAATAACCATCTAAAGGAGATTTTTGAAAGGAAAATAAGAAATTCAGGGTTTGATAATTACATAGAACTGCAATGGTAGAATAGAACTCAGTACATGGCCCCAAATATCCTTTGGTTCTTGCTACTTTCAAGTACTAGGTCAAATGGAGCTAACCTGAGGAGCATCTATAACCCTATACAGTTACCACCATCAATACGCAAGAGCACGGATGCCGATTCTGCTACACCTCAAAATTCTCAGGCATATTCTGCCTATTGGTCCATTAAAAAAAAGCATAGTAATCAAATTATGGTAATTACAAAGCCAAAGGCAAAACCATGTTCCTTTTCAAATGCCCTGGTAAATGGAATGATGTAAAACTGAAATACTTGAATCAGAATACTCAGAGACAGACCACAAAGCATTAAAGAATTTCATCTTTATTCTCTGAGGATTTGCATTCAAAGACTCAATCAAATTTAAATTCATCACTTATGCAAAGTGGAACAGGAATCTCCCATTAAAATTACCATAACTGCTGGCTTGTTAAAATGCTCAAGTGCATTAGATATACCATAGAAAACCCCAACTGAGTTCATTCCAATAATATTTATGTATTAACCCAGAAAACTTGTACAACAGCCATGTGACCAAGTCATGTGACGCCCCACCGCTTCAGAGGTTTCAAAGAAGCCTGGTTCTGGCCCAGAGAAAGGCATGGGGTGAAGGCCAACCAAATGAACTCATGTCATATGCAGCCTCCTCCCAAGATGTCACAAGTGTGGCTTCTGCACTGGGACAGTAGAGGTACAGGTAAGTTAGAAGCTCTGTGGTGTTCCTTTTTTTGCATCTTGGGGCCTACATGACTGAATATCTACTTGAACTTGGTTCCCATAGGAAACCAACAGCCAGGTTTCACAGAAATGTTCTCATTTGAGGGGCTAGCTTTTCAAAGTTCCAACAGAATAACATATACATCGATGGCAAATTCTCAGCAGTACAAATAAAGGGACAGTTGTGCCAGCCTGTCTACAGGCTTAATGCAACAGACAGAAGCTAACTGGCAAAGAGTAGGTAGTAACCAGTTTCTGCAACCAGATGTCCTCTTCCACTCAGATTGCTACAGCCCTTTCTTTCCTTTGCAAAAATGTGAGCAATGAGAAGCCAAATTTACTTAACGGTCCATATAAAAAAACCTACATTTTAATGATATGCCGCTTAAAATAGCAATTCTATTCAGAGCAGAAGTATAAAAAGCAAGGCCATCTCATTTTGAAATCTGTGCCACCCACTCAGACTGAACTGGAGCCTCCATTGGAAGGTTCCAGGAGCGCCTCATTGCTGCCAGGGGCATTGCTACAGGCACCAGAAGACAGTTTACAGCAGGCTGTCATTTAATTTCAGACGAATGGAAATATGGAGTCTTCTGAGCTACAGACACTCTTGTGTTTTCAAATTAGACACAGAGGAATGAGGAAGAACACGGGAGCTAGACACCAACTGTAAAACACAAGCCACATCTGGAGCGGGGAGGGAATTGGTGGAGGTTTGTTTTGTTGTTGTTTTGAGAAAGTGTCTTTTTGTCTAGCACAGGCTGCTCTCCAATCCACAATCTTCCTGCCTCAGAGCCATGCTCCAACACACCCAGCCATTAACCCAGTCTTTCTGTGCAAGAAGCAGAGGGAAGCCTCACTTCCTCTGCAAGAATACATCTGAATCCAGGTTGGATTAACCATGGCGTTCTTGACTGTTCCGAAGCTTGCATTCTCCAACTACTGAATCTAAGTGCTGTCATCAGCCAAACAGCACAGCAGCGTGGACCCACACCTCTAAGACTAGAGGTGAAGACCCCTAGATTCCAGACACACGACTCGCTGGTAAGAGAGCCACCTGTACTAACAATTCGTATGATAAAGGCAAATGGTAACATCCAGTTTCAGCTCCTACAGGTACAGCACAAAAGAACACACTGAAGATGGGTGGCTTTGCTCACATTCCTTAGAGAGGTAGAATCCTGACAAACTTCTCTGGAATCTGAAGCCCATGAGGCCAGGGTCTAGCATCTACTGGAGACAGTCCTGGAGCCATAGACTAATGTGAGTCCCGAACAGATTGATCTTGGCCAAATGTTAGAGGCATTTGAGCCTGAGCTAAAAGTAAAATAATAATTAATAATAATAATAATAAGGTTGCTGGGTGCCAGCCCTTAGGAATCTCCACACTTGTGGGCTAAGAATACTCTCATGTTATCATGTTATGTAAACACCCAGGAAGATCGCCTGTGGGCTGTGTACAGGGAGGAAACCTGTTCTTGGGAGAGTGTGAACAAGAGACATGGCAGCCTACGCTGCAGGAGAAAAGACTTTATTCACTCTCCAATCTAGAAAAAAATCTAGTGGTCTTTTCCCACTCCCATCTTACCTAAGGGAGAAGAAGAAGTCTAAGAAGCATTTGTGCTGATCATTGCTCACGTACATGGCCCACTGAAGATTTAAAGACCATAGTAAATCACCTCACCCCCATGCTTCCCACACCAACAGTGCTCCGGGACAACCATATGAGTGACAGCCAAAAGAGCTCTGAGACAAGGACTTCTCAGAGAAGCCCAAAGACAAAAAAAGGGACAAAAACAAGGAGAACAGTTGAGTTTGGAGTCTCTGCCATCCACAGTTAGAACCCACTTAGCACAGCCCAGGTCCTTTATCTCGTCTCGCACCTGGGCCTGCTTATCTCCGCTCTCACTATCCAATTCCAGCGATGTGGCTCACAGTCTGGAAAGTCAGAACTACAGACATGGTGAAAATCTCACTATCCATTTCCGGTGATGTGGCTCACAGTCTGGAAAGTCAGAACTACAGACATGGTGAAGAAACCAGTGGTTTCCAGGGCTTTACTGCAGCGGGGAAGGTTGGATAG
>LOJH01052614.1:0-12319 GCA_001685095.1 Ellobius talpinus
CCCTTTCACTACAGTAACCCAGACCCAGAAAGACAAATATAATATATAATCACTTATAAGTGGCTTTTAGACATAAAGCAAAGGAACGCCAGACTACAATTCACAATCCCAGAGAACCTAGATAACAAAGAGGACTCTAAGAGAAATATACATGGGTCTAATCTACACAGGAAGCAGAAAAAGATATGATCTTCTGAGTAAATTGGGAGTGTGGGGATCATGGGAGAGGGCAAAAGGGAGGGAGGAATAAGGGAAAGTAGTGAAGAAAATATATAGCTCAATAAAAAAACATACAAAAAAGCTTGCCTGAAGATCAGAGAGTAAAAAAATTAATTTATTGAATTCCTGTCTCCTAACAATTGTGCACCACTGCAACATAGACTATGACCTGTTTACCCTACTGGTCTCATTGATGCACAGGAGCTGTGGCTTGCTGCTTCTCTATCACACTGAGAGAAAAGATCAAATTAAACATCTCTATCCTTGGGAAATTTTTAAAATACAATTTCTCCTAAATACACATTGCTTTTTAGCACTATAAACTCTTTCAAAACTCTTTAAGACAACCCCCTTTAAACTTGGGACTGTATTAAAGAGAAACCACACGTGAAAATCTCATATTATGTTAGAACCCTGCCCCCCTATTTATGCATTGGGCCTCTGGTCTCATCATGAATAATTTGGGCTGCTGTCTGGCCTTTTCAAGTAGGAACACGTGACATTGCTTTTCTAGACTCTGCCTCAGTACTTTAACTGAGTGACAAATTCTCCTATTTCTTTAGTCTGTTAGGGATGCAGTTCTACTGGAAATGTAGACTGAAAGGTCAATATTTAGCATCTACTTCATGTCTGAGTCCATAAGCTATCGTATCCCCAGCTTGATTTTAAGTCAATGAAGGAAGGTAGCAGGAAATGAGAATCTCCTTTCCTGGACAATTTACAGTGAATTAATAGTGACAGTAATGACATTTTGGTTGGTAAAGCTTCTCTCATCTTTTTTTAAATCTTTTTTGTCAACAGTTATTTCAAGATTTTGAAGTCTAAACTAGTTCTGAGGCTTTTATAGAAGGAGGAAGTTGAACAAATATGTTTCTCCTCTAGTTTTCAACTTCAGGGGAAGAACAAAAGGAATATTTTTTTTTATTTCATTTCAATGCCCAACATTTTGCAATGCTATCAAAGAAAATACCAGCACATATATCTATATTAAAAGTAGAATTGTTTACCTTTGGTGAAGTAAGGAAACTAATTTACAATGTTTCTAATCCGTCTTGAGGGAAAATCTTGGAATAAGAGATTCTAATTCATGGTTCACTAACAAGATTAGGAGAAGCTAAGAACCAAAGCATCTGCCATATTAATTAATCAGATGTTGGGAATTACTGTTACAAAGTGGGCTTGTGAGCGTGTTTGTCTGATTTAATTTTAAAGTATCAAGTGATCTCAGTTCAGATTTTGTTTAAAAGAGCATGGGAGTTTGCATATTGAATTAGTTGTTCTGTCCCACAATGAGTTGTTTCATCCCAACATCCATGTTGTGGATGTTGGATCCCCCTTTAACTTTCTCCTTCTGCCTCATGTGTATATATGTAGGGACGATCCATGTTACTGCTTTTTTTTTAAACATCTCAACTGCAAGGATATTGGATCATTTCCAGCTCTGGGGCATGTCTTCCTGCCTGCAAATGAGGGGATTTGTTTGGCTTTGTTGTTCTGCGAAACCACTCTCTATTACTACAGAGCTATTTCCAACCACAATTGTAAATCTCTTGAGTGATGTACACCCTCTGCTTCCTGTCCCTCTTGGCTCTCATCTTTTCATGCACGTCAACTCAGAACTCAAGGGACGGTTTTTACAATAGCCGAAGTGCATGTCTGTCATTGTAAACAAACCCAGCTACCCCACAAACTTCAAATGTATCTAGCCCATAGATTAACACAAGATAACTTTTTAATAAAGATTCATTAGAAATATTATTAGTTTGAGTTTCATATTTTTATGGCTCCTACAGCCTAAAAAGAAAATAAAAAATGGTAACACCAGCCAGCTGTGTTGGTCCTATTTTCCTCTCAATACTCCTGAGGATGACAAATTTTCTCAATTCTATTTATCAACCTGAAGAACAGGGTCTGTACTGCAGCCTTTGCTTGTCTTTAGTTAAACATGGCAAGATGTTCCCTAATTAGTGCTTGTAAAACACCACAAGGTTCGCAGATGAATTAAAGTGTGAAATCTTATTACAAGCTGCATATTGCTAAAGTAACAAACAGACATGGCAAATTGCACCATTTCCTTTTCTCTATTGCTTTTAAGGAGCAATGTAAGTCATAATTACCCACAAGTATTGACTTGATTTCCTTGAGCTATCTCTACTCCAAGATTAACCTCCCTCTCTCCATGCACTTGGTTGGTTTTAGGGTGTTGAGGAAAATATTGTTTTCTGAATATTGATACATTTGGCATCCTCAAATGCTCATGTTTGTGGAGAAAGCTCCCTGCACAATCCTGGAACTTGCTGTGCCCTTTAGAAACTACATCGTTTAAAATGACGCAGAATCATTTGATTGGAGAGCAGGTGCAGTTCACACAGGAACAGATATTATAGATTGTCCCCTAACCTTGGAAGGGAGGGCCAGTTTTAACCTCCAAAGAAGCACCTTGCCACATAAAATCCTATACACTATTCAAGAACTTTGTATACTGGGAATAGAAAAATGTGTCATGAACTTCAGTTCTATCATCCTGTCTGAGGGTGGGTGAATGTGGGAACGTCTAGAAATCTACTTGACCTTATACACCAACTGATCAACAAAAATTCTAAGGCTGTAGATATATAAACAGTTTATATCATGCTGTGGGGGAAAATAGGGAGAAAAAATATACACCAAACACTTAACAATAATCGATATATTAACTTGGTAATTACTCTGACTCACATCAAACTCATGATGATTAATCACCATCCGGCCTTTTGCTTCCTTTTTAACCACCTTTGTCAACACACCTGTTAACAGATATTTCCTTCAACGAATAGTTCCTTAGGCTTCTTCTTCTTTTTACTTATTTATTATTTATTTATTGGCTCCCAGTAGTTTTCATTAATATAATAAAACACTCATTATAAAATCATTAGTGCGAATGAAAATAATCCTTTGCATTGTGAATGCCCTCACCAGGCTCCTCATCACCTGAAATGTCATAGCACATTAGATAGAATCGTGGTGGTGCATGATGGAAAATTCACAATGCCCACATGTGAAGGCAGGAGTTTTGAGCTGCTACTTAGTGTGGTGGGGCTTTAAAAATTAATTTCTTTCTGAAGCTTTGAACATTTTGGAGGCTAAAGACCTCATTAACTTTAAAAGCCATGGGTCCTATATGGAATTTTTGGCCTTTTCTCATCTTTCTAATTGTATCCCCACAACTTTCATCCATTTTTTCTCCTTTATTGTTTGAAAGTTTTCCATATTGGAGGAGAATTGTTTGGAAGAGCTTTTTAAAAATAAGTTTTTAATGTATTTGGAGCATATTTCCAATAGTGTAACTTTTAATATTCTGGAGATTTTTGGAGCAGATGAAGGGCTGTTTCAGAATTGGGGATGCTGGGAAAGGACATATGAATTGGCCACAGTATTTTCTGTGTAGCAATGGCTATGTAGAGTATGATAAAGCAATCAATATGGTAAGCTACCTCTATTACCTAAGTTGTAAAGCCCATTGCAGTTTGTACAGTGCCTTCTTGTACATGACCAACTTGAGCACTAGTGGAATTATGATCAATGGACTTATTTCAATGAAAGTCTTATTGGTTATTGAAAATTGTTTGCTTTATCTAGGAAGAACTGATGTTTTAAAAAGTTATAGAAAAGAGATATACAGACAGATACAGAGAGAGACAAAGACAAAGAGAAAGAGAGCAAATGCTTGTGTGTGTGAATGTGTGTGTGTGAGTGTGCCTGTTCATGTGTGGTCAGAGTTTTGCCTCCCACTTTGTTTGAGATAGGAGCTCATATTATTTGCCACTAAGTAAATCAGGTATCTGCTCCAAGAGCGTTCACAAATTTTCCCGTCTCTGTCTCCCAAATCACCATTGCTGCAATCCAGATGTGTACTACCCGACTCAACCTTTCATGTGTTCTGGTGATTTGAAGGAGGTTCTTAAGGTTCAGCGGTGAGGCCTTTAGCCTTGAAGCATCTCCTCAGCCCAAGAAGTTTTGAAGTAGCAGAGTTAGAAAGAAAGAAAGGAAGGAAGGAAGAAAGAAAGAAAAGAAAAAAGGAAGGAAGGAAACAAAATTCTACTGCGCTATGTTGTGCATTTTTCTAGCTTACAGTCGCTTCCCTTTTTGTTGTTGCTAATTTGCAATTCTGCTATGTGGCAGAAAATTAGCAGTAATATATACTATTCTGGCCCATAGAAAACCGATTAACTGCTTCTGATGAAATACAATTGATTTTTGCCTTTATTAGTTTTAATTCTACTGTAAATGAGTACCTGCATTCCTTATATGCCTATCTGTATGCTAATTTGAATGCTCATTTTTTTACATTAAGTCTTTTCTTTGACAATTTCATATACATTTAAATGCATTCTGGTCGGTCTCATTGCCCACTGTGTTTTGTCTCCCTCCTTCCCTTCAGCTCTCCTTTTCTTCCTAAAATTCCCTTTCTCAAGGACTCTCTTTTGGCCCTTTTCTATGAGCCCACTGGTTCAGTCATTGATTAAATAACTAAATGAAGTGCATAGTAATAATAATAATAAGAATATATTGTATATTGCTGCATGTTTTTGATGGTATTAAGAAGTAACACTTTAGCCTGGTAGAGAATATTCATGGTACTTCAGAGTATTTACATTCCTATCTTCTATCCTACCTGGTCCTAAATTCCTGTGTTCATCACTTGTGCCTCTGTAGACTACATCTGTCAACAGGGAGTTTCATCTATCAATAACTCCTTGGTATTTCTATGTTTATAAAATTCAACAGACAACTCAAAGAAATACTTTGAATTTCATGACATCCTGGTAGGGGCTGTTCTACAGGGTCTAGAGATTTGCTGGTAAGACTTTAAAGATTTTTGTCTTACCATAAAGTTTGTTGCTTGCATTTCTAGATTTTAGCAATCAGGGCTTATTTATGTTGTCCCCAGGTTCAATAGCTCTGGCAGCAGTGATAGTAGGAAGCTGAAAGGAAGATTCCAACACCCCTCTGGGGCCATTCCTTCTTGTCTTTTTGGTTTTATAGCATTCCTGTTGGTCTTCTGACCTGGTAGCCTTTACCATGCTTGCAGCTCTTCTGTTGGAGCAGAGAATGCACAGAAACGCACTTTCTTTGATAGTGCAAAGGACAGTTTTTCAAGGTATTTTTTTTAAAAAGTATATGTGTTGGAATGGTTGACTTCCTTTCTGGAAATAGTCTTAGACTGGTTTTCTGTGCATGGAATTCTTCATAAGGAATGAATGGCTATGGCGTGACAGGAAGTAAAAGGATTTTCACACAGATACAAAGCTGTAAGTAGATAGAGGCATATCACAGGTTCTATATTTGGAGCAAGTTTGTATCTCTGTATCTGCTGAAACAGTTGAACATGTGAAAGAGGGTACTTACCCATCACAAAGGTCAAGGTTGATACCCCTATGACAAAAGAGACATGAAAAACAAAGGAGGGAATGAATTTATTAGATCATCATATTACATGGCACAAGGACCTTCAGACCACAGACCCAAAGACTCAAAGTAAATTGCCCATTTTTATTCTTAAGCTCAATGTAGGAAGGCGATGTACAATGTAGTGTTAGTGAATAAAAAGGGGGCACAACAATGACAAAATAAACAGAATGGAGAAGGTCAGTGACTATTGTGTTTAGAATCTTTCCTCCTGTTCATCTGAATAATTTCTTCTTACCAGATACTAGACAGGACTGTTCTTCAATCTTAACTACTTAATTGCCACCTCTTGCACGAAAACAAGCAACAAAGAAATAGCTTAAGTTTTATATAAGTTTTATATATAGAAGACGACGTCTAATTTTGTGGATTGTCCCTAGCCAAAAAGTGTGGAAATACAGCAGTGTAGAAGGGAAAATAGATGTTTATGGGCCCTTTAGGGCACCATGTTTAGAGGTCCAGTAAAAACAATTCAATAGGGACATTGTGCCTTAAAACAATTCTGCAAAGATGCTAGACTCCAGATTGGGAATTAAGAAACATGCTAAATGATAAGAGAAATGCACTCCCTTATTTTGGTCCCCTGACTGAGATTGTATAAAAGTGTCTACATGTCTTCACAGAGATGAGTTATGAGCAAGTTAGGAAGCTGGGCAATTAACTTGGTGAGAGCCAACTTAAAGGACTCTTTCCTAGAAAGTAGCTAAGGAACAGGGGGGCAGATTCCTGTCATTTTTAACCCTAGTGGTTTAGAGTTCTCGGAGTCATTGTGCTTATTTCACTTTTGTAAATCTCTTAGTGCTTGGAGAAGTCTTTTTTAAAATCCCCAATCTACTTTAGCTGCACTAAGAGGAATCAAGAGAGAGACGTGGCTTGGATTCAATCAAAGTATTAATGGGATTGAAGTAAACCCTGAGGCCAATATGCATTGGCAGGTGGAGAGAGAAATGGAAAAACCTCAGGGGAAAAAGAAAGGGAGATGCTGAAGTAAGTGCCTGTACGTTAGTCATTTCTCACACCTGAGCTTTTCTCCTAATAATGAGCTTATTCTATCAAGGGACTTTTATCAATGATAACATCTCTATCAGAAGGAAAAGGTAAAGGTGAGGAGACAAATCTGTAATGGTCTAGAATGCATGATATGCTTGTTTCATAATTTTACAGTTTTTCCTTTCATATGTGTCTATGTGATGTGCAAGTGAGTGTGTATGTGTTTGTGTTTGTGTGTGTTTTTAGACAACACAGACAAATAGGACAAAGGTGTATTGAATCCAGGAATCTCGTGCTTAGTGGGAGACTTCCACTGTTTGTTAGGTGCAGCTGTATGCCCACACAGTGTCTCCAGATTAATAGTGACAATCGGGAGTAACTCTTGGGTTTCACCTTCTAGGGGGTCAGCCCTTGTATAGAGGCACCAGGTAAACCCAAAACAAGATTTGTGCCTCCCTAACTAAAGGACAGACAAACAAAGAAAGAAAAGAGAGACTTCCTTGCTCACCTACAAGGGAGGCAAAAGACGTGGAACATATGGGGGGAGCAATTTATTGAATAATACACCAGAAAGGGGTGCTAGACCACGCAGTGAAGAAGATGCTATCACTTGGAAATCGGTGGTGAAACAAAAGCAAAATTTAAAAATACTCCCTGATCCAAGCGGGATGCTAGTATTGGAGCCCCTTGTTGGGCTGACAGGTATTGCAAGGGACGAGTCCAAGTGATAACCTCTTAGGGAAGGGATTAAGAAGCTACAGAATCAATGGCATAGACTCTGGGAACCAGGTAAAAGCAAAAGGCAGCTCCTTTATTGAGGGTATGGACAGGCCTCTGATATCCCCTCCTGGGACCCAGGGGCAGTGCCAATCTGGAATGCTGTGTTGTCTCTCTCTCATTGGCCCAGGTCATCATAACATCAGCAGTCTCCTGGCCTCGCCACAGACTTCTGATTGACTCATAGGAAAGTTCCTCATGCACATGTGAGACTGGCCCCAAGCCACCTGTTAGCCTCCTCCTCCAGGGTAGGAGGGAGGCTCAGTGTTTAAGACCACTGACTGTTCTTGGAGCAGATTAAATCCCAGCACTTACATGGCTGCCCTGTGATGGGCTGTAACTCCAGTTGCAGTGTGCCCTCTTCTGGCCTCTGTGGGCACTGCACACACATGTGGTACATAATCCATGCAGGCAAACATTCCATGCACAGAATAAAAATAGAATCAGTTTAGAATAACAAATCAGCTTTGTGAACAAGTATATATTATTTGTCTCTCGCCTTACTGCTTACTAGCTAAGAGTTTGTAGTAAATATCACCATTCCTCGGACTAGATCTGTGGAACATAGATATAATAATAGATGTATTGCAAGGTTGTTATAAGTTTTTTTTAATTTGCTTGCTTTGCTGTGTGGTTTTGGAACATTATATTTTAATACATTCTTAGTAGAACTATAAAGATTCTAGTTTTTTCTATTGGGTTGGTTGAAAAGATTACTTGAAATTTACTAAAGATTTTAGTAAACTTCACTGAGGCAATTTCTTTCAAGATAGAGGAATCTAAATTCTAGGAAAGAGAATTGATTCCATACAGCATTTCAGGGAATCAGAGACTAATAGAATTTGAGTAATTCCTGTAAATAGTTTTAGTTTAAGTTTCATTTCCTCAAATAGATCACTTTTTAAAATCAACTTTTATTTGTTACCTTTGCAAGCTGATCTCTACTTAACTGTCCCCATTCATTCTCCATGACTCTATCCTGTTATATACCACAGAATGCAGATTCCTATAGAGTGTAACCCTTACACTCTTAGTTGCCTTGTTCTGTTTGGATTTAGACATGAAGTAAATCACCACAGGACTGAAAGACAAGCGACAGAAGGAGGTCAGTGTGTTTTCTGTTTCTTCTGTAGCCTCCTTTCTTTCCTGAGGCCCTGATCCTGCCTCTCTGCAGGGCTGGTATACAGGTATGTTGATGCAACACCACAGGCTCATATTCCTTCATAGCTGCACCTCTCAGGTCAGGTAGTGCCATTAAAGGTAAGATTCCCTTCCTTCTATTTATTTATGTTTGGATCTACAGGCGGCAGAAGTTTTTACTTGCTGAGGTGCTTCTCTGAATGTGAACTATTAGCATCCATTCTTCTCCCCTGTACTGCTTTCTAAGGTTTCCTATGAAGTTCTCCTTTGATGTCTAGTGAAACCTGATTTCATTTTCGTTCCCTGGCTTTTATAACACATCATTATAAATATATTCTTTAAAACAGACATTTATACTCTTTCAGTGCTGGAAGGCAGAAACCCAGACTTATGGTGCTTGTAGGACAATGCTTTCTCCAACAGACCAAGCACTTTCCCCTCCTCACACACATCTGATGGTCGTTCAAAACATTTTTTTTAATTTTTGCCTGTGGCCACATTACTGTAATTTCTGTCTTCATCCTTCCATGGCCTCTCTTACCACCTGACTGAGTGTCCACTAAAGGAATGCAAGACAATCTCACACTTAGATGCTTAACTCATGTATACCTGCAAAGCCCACGTGTCCAAATAAGTGTACAGTCACAATTTACAAGACATGGGTCTGGGTTTTCTCTTGTTGGGGATGAGTCCTCATGGAACCTGCTACACTGATGTACACAAGCTCTTAATTCCTAACACAGGTAATTGGTACTGTGCCATGTAACACAATTTCTAATTGGCCTTAATAATAAAAATACGGTGTCAGATACTAGGGGATGAAAGCTGAAAGATCAGACAGGCAGAACGGCCAGCCACGAGTTCTTACCTCTACAAAATCCTAAGACCAAATGGGGTATCCTGTCTCTACAAGTCCTCAGACTGAATGCCCTCTCTACAAAACTTCAGACTGAATCCTCAGCTCCTGTCTTCTCTTGCCTTATGATGTGGAAAGTCCTTCTGTCTATGTGTTGCTTTTATTGGTTAATGAATAAAGAAGCTGCTTTGGCCTGTGACAGGGCAGAGTAGAGCTAGGTGGGAAAACTAAATTGAATGATGGCAGAAAGAAGGCAGAGTCAGTGAGATGTCATGTAGCTGTCAGAGGAGAAAGATGCAAACTGCCAGTTGAAACCTTGCCGGTAGACCACTAACACCATGGTAAAATATAAAATAAAAATGGATTAATTTAAGAGCTAGCTAGCAATACACTTAAGCTATGGCCAGAGTTTTAAATAATATAGTTTCTGTGTGATTATTTAGGGTCCAAGCAGCTGGGAATGAAAGAACAGCCTCTCCTACAGCCTTATATTCCTCTCTCTTCCCAGCCATCACTTTCTGTCTCCACCTCCTTAGTGCTGGGATTAAAGGTGTGAGTTACCACCACTTGGCTCTGTTTCTCTTTTAGACTGATTCAGTCACAGGTAGGCTGGGATGGCCTTGAACTCACAGAGATCTGCCTACCTCTATCTCCTAAGTGCACTGGTACTAAAGGTGTGTGCCACCACTGCCTGGCCCCTATGGCTAACTATTGTGGGTAGCTTCACAATATGATCTTCAGGCAAGCTTTATTTGTTAAAGCACAAACAAAATACCACTATATTGCCCTTTACAAAATATTTCTATCTATGATCAACACCAATTAAGCTTACTCTTTTCTGTGTTTATGATGTTCAGGGACCAGACTATGTACATAGTACCACAAACCTGGTTCGTGGTAGGACTTCCAGGCAGGATATTTCCCTGGGTACTTAGATAGCTGGGATTTCAGCCATATTTTAGGTGCCATGTTCTATACTACCAGCATGATTAGACATTTGTGGCAAGGTGAAATATGATTAATGTCTCTTCATCTAGTGATTTTTTTCTAAAAGCCATAGCTAAGGTAAACTAATACAGAAAATTTCTGTGAGCTGAATTACTTACTGTCAAATCAAGAATGTTAAATACATTACTTCCACTTTCACAGTTCTGAAAATTAAAGGAAATTGAAGTAAAGAATGTCAAAGCAACTTGTAAATTTGCTTTGGCAACAGACAGCAGGGATTTCCTAAGCTATAGGAAAAGAGTATCGTCTCTTTGTTTGACGGAGTGATTCCTAACATATGGTGCTCACTATTGCCAGTGGGATTTCCATAACTTAACACCAGAGAGAACAGCAGTTTTTTAAGCTGTCAAGTTGGCTCAGGTATGAGAAAGACTTGTTTCCACATCTGGGAAGAAGGATCTGCAGTGAGGACCTGAAGGGCGGGAGGCTTTCATTCATTTCTCCCTAGTCTGGGTTCCAGCAGTGTCTCTTCAGGTTTGTCTTTTGCAGAGTGTCTCAGCTCACCTTGTTTAGATCATAGTCCACTAACCAAGGAAGAATGAAACTGCTTGTTTACTGAGAGGAATTGTCAGATGTTCCCCATTAGGTTTTAAAGCCAGTCAGGCTCTCGTCTCTGGATCTGCATTCAATGCTTTAGTTTTGTACGCTTTTGCATGGAGTAGTAGCAGTGCAGTTGAAAGTTATTCATTTAAAATATCCAGAAGAGAAGAGAGACTTAAACCTCAAACTAAGAGTAGCATTTCTTTGAGTTTCTGTTACTCACAAGGATGTGGTGTGGGGGGTATACATCACCAATTATTTAATGCAGTCATTCATGTTTCTTTAGGTACCTAAATAATTCATCACCCAAAGGATGTGGAGTCCATACATGAACCGTTCTTCTTATGTCTGGGATTACTATGGTAATCTAGAAGAAATTATTCTTACTCTTATGGAAGGTAATTTCTTAGTTTGTTCTGTGATTAATCATAAGTAAAGAATTGAGAATGAGGAAAATAAATCAGGTATGTTAGCTCATTTTTGAAATCACAGAATTCAGAAAGCTGAGGCAGGAGAATCCCAGATGCAAGACTGTTCTGGACTGTTCAGGAAGGTGTTGAGGCCCGTCTGGGCTATAGAGTAAATCCAGTTGAGGGAAAAAGATACATGGACAGGTAGGAGATAGATCAAGAGGCAGATAGGCATGTAAATGAATAGATGATGTATATATATATGTGTGTGTGTATGTGTGTGTATGTATATATATATATACTAATGGAGGGATAGATGAATACATAGATGATAGATGAATAGATAGATATAGAGAAATAGATGATATATAGATATAGACAGATAGATTGATAGATAAATGATACTTAACAAAGAAAACTCTTTAGAGAGCTCTTTGTGCCTATGAGGTATTGTTCAGTATCACATAATTTAGTTACCATGCAAGGAGTAATGTGAAGTTGTTTTTTTTTTATAGCAGGCCGAGTCAATTCAGACTCCCAGTGTTTGATACCAGATATATTCTACCTGTTAAAATGAGAAGAGCTACTCTAACTATCCCCCAACTACAGAAGGAGGGACCCAAATTATCTGGGATTCAACTGATTGTGGGATCAAAAGTCACCTGTCATGACTGATGGCAATTTCATCTCTTACCTTCCATCATTTTCCTTCTCAGCAGGTTTTAGGATTATTAGAAAGTAGTTTAAAAAGCTTAGATTTTTCTCATCTATAGAGGAGGAATCTGTATATTTATTCTCTGAGTAAATGAGTCTTTAAAGTTCTTGCTACAATTGATCCCCCAGCTCAGCCTGTTTGGGCACTGGGTCCGGGCGGCGGGAGTCCCTTTGTTTCTATAGCCTGCCAGCAGCAGCAAGGTCCCTTGGCCAGCAA
>LOJH01052616.1:0-12043 GCA_001685095.1 Ellobius talpinus
TGCCATATTCCAACTAGTATGGCCCATTAGAAAGTGCTTAAATCATTCCTCTGCTTTCCTAACCCAAAGTACCAAAGTCCAAATTTCTCCAAATAAAAACATAGTCATCAGGCCTATCGGAGCAATACCCTAGTCACTGATACCAACTTCTATATTAGTTAGGGTATCTATTACTATGAATATACACCATGGCCTCAGAAACTCTTATAAAGGGACACATTTAATTGGGGTGGCTTACATTTTCAGAGGTTTATTTCATTATCATCATGGTGGGACATGGTGGCATGCAGGCATACATGGTGCTGGAGAAGGAACTGAGAGTTCTATGTCTTGATCTACAGGCAACAGGAAGGTAACTGTAACATTGGGCATAGATTAAGAATAGGAGACCTCAAAGCCCACCATGACAGTGATACAATTCCTCCAACTAGGACATACCTACGACAAGATCATACCTAGTAATAGTGCAGCTCTGTTTGGGGACCATTTTCTTTTAAACCACTATGCTGACCAATGGAATAAAGTTGAATACCCAGAAACTCACACTCTTATAACTCCTTGATTTTTGATAAAGATACCAACAATCATTGATCTTACCCAGTTGTGAACCCTTTCGGCCACAATAATGAGCAGTCTGGAAAGGTATGCCTATTAGTGCAATAGTGTCATAGACATCATGGGAGTAACCACATACTTTCTTATTGGAAGAAAAATATAGCCTTTTCCACAAATGGTGCTTGTCAATCTTGATAGCTACATATAAAAGAATGAAATTTGATTCTTATCTATGATCCTGTACAACTCTCAACTCCAAATGGATCAAGGACCTCAACATAAGCACTGATACCTGGAATCTGATAAAAGATAAACATATGGTTCAATTCATTGCTACAGCACAGGACTTTATGAACAAGTTTGGGCAACACGGTCACTAAGACCAACATCATTTGAGTGGAGAAAAGTCAACAGAAAGGGAAAAAGTATTTATCATCTACACACAGAAGAAAAGGGTAGTATCTAGAAGATAGAAAGAACACAAAAATTTAACATTCCAGAAAAAAAAAACCTTGATGAAAAACCATTTATGGAACTAACCAGAGTTCTCAAATGATTCAATACAAATAACTGGCAAACAGCTTTTAAAATGTTCAGTCTGCTTAGTCAGGAAATGAAAATTAACACTACTATGAAATTTCTTCTTGCTCAATCAGAATAAGATCCAAAACAAACAACAAAGATAACGAATGACAATAGATGCTAGTATAGACTTTTCAAAATTCATCTCAATTGTTAAGTATGGAGATGTATAAACAATCCAAATGTGGTGTTTAGAGTAGATGTTATCAGGTGATGATTAAAGATGAACTCAATATATTAGGGCAGAGTCTGCATGATTGAACTCTGCTGGTTTCATTAGAGGGGAATGAGAGCACAGAAAATTTAAGAATATGTAGGTCTAGTTTCTTTATCTCTGGTTATGTGGCACTGAATGCTGGGATGCTGCCAGCAGTCCTGTCATCACCAGAAGTAGCCCCTTGACTTTGGAATAGAACATTGATCCAAAATAAATGTGGTTTCTCTCATTAAAAGACTTGGATATCGAATTATTAGCAACAGAAAGTAGCTGTTGCATTAAAAATAAAAAAATAGATGTGGACATAAATTGTAATATATTTTTGGCATGAACAGCTTGTTAATTTATCATATTGAGCTAATCAACATAGCCATTACCTGACATAATTAAGCTCTCTTCTATGTGTTTCATATTTACAGTATATACATAATTCTATGCTTTATATCTCCAGAACTTTTGTTTTCCACATAACTGAAACTACCATTTATTTACTTGTTCTTCTGCCTTCTAGGCCTCATCAAGTATTTCTCTACTCCATGTCTATGAGTTCAAATATTTTAGAATCTACATGTAAATGAAACTATTCAATATTTGCTTTTCACTTACCACGAAGTCCTCCAGTTTCAACCATGGTGTGATCAATGAGAGGATTTCAACCTTTTTCCCGCATAATATTCCACATTGTTTATGTACATATACAGTTCAATAGATTCTGTATCTTAGCTACTATAAACAATGTTGCAATAAACATGGTATAAAGATACCTTTTTTGATACATTAATTTTATTTCCTTTGGATATAGACCCAGGAGTAGAAATGATAGATTAAATAGTAGCTTCCTTTTTACATTTTTGTGGAATATATATTCTCTTTTCTATAATGGCCATACTAGTTTATATTCTGACCAGCAGTGTATAAGTGTTTACTTTCCCTTACAATCTGAACCAATACTTCTGATCTTTCAAGTACCTGACATTCACCTTTCTTTCTTACAGCTGCAAGGTAATAACCTCATTGTGGTTTGGATTAGTATTTTCTTAAAGATTAGTGATATTGAATTCTTTTTCATGGACAATTGGTCATTTGTATGCCTTTTTGGAGACTATTTGCTGCTAATGTTTTAAGGAAGTCTGACCTAGGGTTGATCTTCCTAGTACCATAATTGAACCCTGAATACATGGGAGACATGGGAACCAGGAGCCTTGGGAATCAGTTTGGCACTGTGGCAGAAGCATGTAAAGAAGAAAACTGGTCCAAAATTGTGGTTCACTTCAGTGATGCTGGTGTCAGGATTTGAGATGAGATTATGTCCTCACATCCCTCTTCCTACTTCATGTGGAACACATCTCTGTTCCCACTGTGCTGTGCATTTCTCAGGCTTGCAAAAGGGATAACATGGATAAAGTGAAATTAGCTTCCCAGCACATCAATGTGGCTTTTCTTGTTGTATTGTCACACTCAAGTGTAGTCATTCTTCGTTCATTTTACTTAGCTCTTGTGAAAATACAGTCATATGTGCATAGTTGTTAAAACCTCATCTTTCTATGAGGGGACAAGTTTTGGGAAATGAAAACAAAAGCATAATTTATATCCTATCAATAAAATAAGAGGCTACGACACAGTTATTTCTGTGTAATAGATACTTTCTCTCCCATTTTACAAATGAGGAAATGGGAGGTTAGTAAAGTTACATAACTTGTCTCTAGTTATATAGGCAGCTTTGCGTTCAGGATTGAAAGACTATACATCTCATCCCTAGAAATTATTGTGTGCTGAGTACTCTCCATGTACTATGAGGAATATGCCTCTGGTCTCCAAGAGAGTCACAGTGGAGGACAGTGCTAAATTATGTGAAAATAGGGACTTGGTTATGTGATACTATTAGTGCTATAAAAATAAATGAAAGGAAAGCAGCAGTTGGGGTTGTTAATCATGGTTAGTACTTTTTTGGACTTGAACCAGCACTCAGAGGATAGTATAAGAAGTAGATCATTTTAGCTAGGAGGCTGGAGACTGAGTTTATTCAGACTCAATAATAGATTAAAGAGTGATAACAAAGAATGTGGGTTTTATGGTGCATGGGAAGCTAGTCACAGAGGCCTTCCTTGTCAACTTTCAGGAGTTATATCTACCTTCAATGTTTTTACTGAGCAAGCAAATTTCTTCTTATCACTGGAACTCCATTCCATCAAGCGGAACACAAGGTGCATTTGGTTTCCATAATGCAAGCATATTGCATATTTGTAAGGGAAAATCTCACAAGATGAGTTGAGATAAACAAAAGGAATTATATCTCTTGCCCACAATGCAATGCAGAACCCCATACATTGGGGCAGCTGGGATTTTCATGCGTACCAGTAGCCTAGAAACTCATTATTTAGTGTATCAAAATAGGTTCTTTATAGCCTCCTTTTCCTGACTGGCCTTTGTTTCTTTCATTGCTCTTGCCACTTCTAGTAGCTCCAGCTGTTGCTGTCACACTTAATAAGGACTTTGTGGAGCTTAGGCCCTCTGCTGCTATACCCGCTTTCCCACAGCTCAGCAAAGGAGCTTGGCCATGAGCTGTTCTTTCTTTGTTGGCTGACGTTTAGGTTTCAACCTGACAGATATCCCAGGTTGACCTGCACCTTGTTCCGTTATCAAGTGAAAGGGTAAGGCTCAGTAAGATTAGCTCTCTCCAGTGCCAAAGTTAGGTGACTCACAAAGCAAAAACCTTGTCAAATTGCATGAAATCATCCAAGCTAGTGTAAAACTCCCAATGTATTAAATGTCTGTGCCCGCATTTGCCAAGCCATGCATCTGAATTTCCTACGGTATAAAGTATTAGACAGTGGTTCTAGGAAATTGAACTCAAGGGTGGGAACATCATAACTTTGGAATTATTGGCATTGATATAGCAATTTACATCCATTGCTATGGGAATGCATTCTTGAAGGAAGCAAGATGATTTTGAAAAGTTCTGTTAATACAGGAGATTAAAAAAATGGTGCCTATTATTCTTGCTTTCTTGATACTGATTTTATTCCTAATTCTATTTTATAACATTCATGTTTCAATCAAATCAAACATAATTGGTGCTGTTTACTATTTGATGATTTTATTTCTCCCTGTATACCATACACTACCATTCAAAATCTGTCTGTAATGTCCTTATATGATGAGTGATGTTCATTTGTAATAGAAAGAACTCCATGCTGCTCACTCTCACACTCAGAAGCTTGTAGGAATCCAAATTTGATACATTCAGAGAACCCTTATCAGGCAGATTTAATGGTATGTTGCAAGAAAGAATTCCAGGAAGTTAGACAGAGCTCATTTTTCTACTGACAAAATGACAGAATGGCATAGTGTCAAAACTGAAAGTGTAGTACTGTTAAAGTGTGTTTATACATGTGCTAAGTCAGAGATAGCAACTAATATGTGAGGAGAAATAGAATGTTTAGCAGCCCAGTATCAGTGTACTAACAGTACTTGAGGGAGAAGACATAGGGAAGCATCAGTATTGGATGACAGATGTTGAGGACACTGAAGTAGGCAGCTGTGACAGAGATGGGAATGAAATTCTTAAACTGCACTAAGATTTTCCCTTTACTTTTATGATCTTTTTGGAGTTGTTTCAAGAGATGCATTTTTCTAAACCCTTGACCACAAAGTAAATTTCTTTTTATTTTTAGAAGATTTACTTTTTAAGTGTGTGTGTGTGTGTGTGTGTGTGTGTGTGTGTGTTTTTCTTGTCTGCGTATCTGTGTCTAGGTGACTGTCTTTTTGTCTGAGTATGGATTTGTTCCCATGAGTGCTGTGCCCACAGAGGCCAAAAGAGAGGACACTGAATTTTCTGGAACTGGACTTAGAGGCAGTTATGTGTTCTCTGATGTGGATGCTGAGAATCAAACTTAGCTCTTCTGCAAGAACAGTAAGTTTTCTCAACCATTGAATAATCCTTTAGTCTCAAAAATGTAGATATCATAATAGAACAATAAATTCAATCTAGTCACAGCTGTGCTTCTAATTGAAAGTTGGTAGTTGTTTGATTAAGTGAGTCTGAGAATAAGGAGACAAGATGCCCTCACCCTAGGCAAGTGCACAATTACAATGAAGTAGAGCGAGTTGAGGGTGTTAGCAATCCCTTCTAAAGGGTGGAGACTGCTTTCTTTGGGGCCAAAAAATGCAGCTAAGAGAGACGTATCCTCCGAGAAGTAGCCTGTGAGAATGTGAATGCATGTGTTCTTATTAGTATGAGTATTCATGTATGTGATTCTGAAAGTGTGTTTGTGAATTTCACAAAGACCCGGAGAAGGGCTAGGCACCCTGGTTCAAGACAGCTGGTGCCTGGCTTGGTTTGAATAAACTCCGTCTTGTGAACCCTGAGTTGCACTTGTGTATGTTTCCTGGCTTTACACATAAAGCATCATCTGCATCTGAAAAAGGTTCCACCTCTCCATGCATGGGAATTACTGCTCATTCCTAAAAGTATGGCTCATGGGCAGTTTCTTTCTATATGACTTCAAGTATGACTTCTATGGGTATGATTTAGGAATGGAACATCAGTATTGGAGTGGAAGGAAGTATTGAAAACATTGAGAGAGATATAAGATTACAGGAATGATCAGAGTTGTGTGGGTTTTTTTTCTGGGAGAATTTTACTTTGTATTCGTAGCATGAACCCTCTGTGAGTGATTCTCATTAGCAGTTGTTGGACTAAATCCCCACAGTTTATAGAGATGGTTAAGGCTCAGAGACAGGACATAGACTTGACAATGACCACACAGTCCTTTTGTACCAGAACCAAAAATTAGCATCTCGATACACCATTGTCTTTTTTAAAAGAAACCTTTAGTTTTGAAATTTTCATACACTTATGCAATGAAACATGACTATGTCTAAGCCTCATTTCTCCTTCCAACTTTCTCCCCCTATATCTTCCTCAAACACTATTAGCTTTTTAGTCTAGTTATATTTCCCTCTGCATTATATTTCCCTAGCAGGGCCAGCTACATGATTTACAGGCCCCCAGTGCAAAATGGAAATGTGAATCCCTTGTTCAAAAATGATGAGGGGTTTCAAGACAGCACAAACAGCATTAAATCAAGTAGTGTCATTCTACATTCAGAACCCTGTGCAAATGCACACACCACACATTGTACAGCTGGCTCAATTCCAGTGTTTTTGTGTGTGGTAGGTCATTCTATAAATACTTGTTTGGTGAATTAATGGATTGGGTTAACACCTCTCATCTTTCAATGATCTGCGAGAATGAGATGCTAGACAATGATGATTTGGTGACAACATAGGAAAGAAAGGAAAAATACATCTGACCATGAGATTTGAGATTATTGATGTTTCTACTGGGATTTTTAACTTAATTTTTGTACAAATTAAGGGTACTATAAGTTGGTGTACAGTATATACAATTGCTGAGTAAACAACAATGTTTCCGATTGAAAGTTACAATGAATTTCAAACACTTAGTGACTATTTCATAAAAGGGGTAGAGGGGAAAAATAGAAATGGCTGCCTATTGGACAACTACACATGCTTAATAAATAATAGGCAGGGTACAAATAAATCCTCTGAGTTTATTAAACCTGTTCTGCCTGTGTGATTTATACGTATTTTCCTCCCTCAGTGAAGATGAAAGCTAAAGAATAATCAAAGCTTTACTGAGATGTCTGGTATCATTATCTGGAATCCTGACCTCTGAAAGGCACACCTGTTATGGAATATTGCCTAGGGACATATTATACTGTTAAGTCACAGCTTTTTAATTTATATTTGTATTACCTTTCTATTGCTACATAGTACATTATTGCAAATGTAAAAGCTTTTAAGGTACTTAATTATTATCATACATTTCCTGTAGATCAGAGGTGTGGGCATAGCCTACCTGCTCTCCTTTAGATATTATCTATTAATTCATAATTTCAAAAATACACATATATACATATATAATATTCTTTGATCATATGAACCCTACAATCTTAACTTATCCCCTTGCACTCCAATTGAAGACTTTGTCTTCTCAACATGCTCCCTCCCATTTTCACATGAATTTTTTTATGGTTTGCATTATTTGTTTATATTTGATTGCATGGCCATGTATGTGAGTGTTATTTACTTGAACAAAAGTCAATTTAGTAGCCATTAAGGAATATGACTTCCTCTCCCCACTACAACAATTAACTGCCCATAGTCCCTCAGGGAGGGATGAAGCCTAGTGAGTCCCCCCATGGCTGATAAAATAGCAGCAGATTAATTGTTATATATGTCTTGTGAAGGAAACCACAGCTCTAGTAAGTTCATGAATGCAGGGGCCAGGCCATCTATGTCAGGAGGCAACATTTCACAATGCTACTCCCTGCCCAACTGTGGTGGTTTGAATAAGAATGGCCCCCACAGGCTCAGATGTTTGAATGTTTGGTCCCAGTTAGTGCAACAATTTGAGAAATATAAACAGGTGTGGCCTTGTTGGAGTAGGCATGGCCTTGTTGTAGGAAGTGTGTAACTAAGAAGTATGGAGGGCTTTCAAGTTTCAGAAGCTCATGCCAGGCCCAGTTTCTAGCTCTCTCACTCTTCCTGTAACTTTCAGGTCTTTTGTGTTCTTAGCTATTGCTCCAGCACAATGCTTGCCTGCCACCACAGACCTCCCTATGATAATCATGGACTAACCCTCTGAAATTATAAGCAACCTCCCCAATTAAATGTTTTCTTTTAAAACTTACCTTGGGGTCATAGTGTCACCTTATAACAATAGAACAATTACTATGACACCAACCATAGACTTTTTTTTACAGTATCAGGCACGAATTCCTCCTGTAGAACAGGATGCAAACAGAATCAGAAAGCCCTTGGTTACCCACACCACAGTCATGTCAGCATTATATTAGTGAGAACATTTTACCTGAAAGTTTTATATTGTACCTTGTACTCTTCACAAGTGGGTAAGACCATTGATGACAGTTCTCTCCCAGCAGCATGCATACCACATTCCAGCACTATGCAAGACAGCCAACAGAAAGGAAGTTTCCAGATCACTTCCAAATTGATTTTCTTATATCTGTGACAAAGATAGATTATGTCTTTAGTAATAAGATTTTATAGCTAATTCTGGCAGTTAACCAATAGGAATGGAAGGAACTTATACTATTTTGGGGAGAGCCCTCTGGGTCCTTCCCAACAAAAAACTCAGAAGGAGGTGTCCTACATCCAACATTTGGATTTTCATTTCATAAATTATGACTTCTAGAGCAGCATTATTCATGTACAACATGCTATCTTTGATCATGGCATCAAAAGGCGAAATCACATTTTTGCCTATGAAGCTCAGGGTCTGTTTCCAAGTTCATTTAGTTTCTTGTAAGTTCATTTAGTTTCTTGTAACTCTCATGATTATTAAAAAATGATCTCATATTCTTACTGAATGCTAGCTGTTGTCCTAGGCATTCTTTCATGCCCTTCCAAGGCATCTTTCTCTTCTAAACATGGTTGTCCTTTTAGGACAACAGTAAAGTAATTTTGCTACTTAGAATCTCTCAGAATTCTGTCATTTACATTTTCTTATTAGGGCAGGTCAAATCAAGATAATCACCTTTGTGTTAACTTGATGTCACTTGGTTAGGAAATTCAATTCCTTCTGTAAATTTTTAGATCTTCTTTGGAATGCAACCTAATCACAGTGGGGATAACTTATCACATTAAAACAGAGGTGTGCCCATTAGGGTTGGGAATCCTGGAAGCCATGTTGAAATTCTGCCTACCATAATATGCCTACAATATGTCTAAAGGACTTCTGAATATTTATGAAAAAATTCTAATTATCTAATTTTCATGTGTGTATGAAAACTGGATTTCAGGAATGGAAGTTCATAATCAAGATACTATTTAAAAATGTTGATTGAAAGAGTCATTCTCAAATAGTGATACTTAAAATGAAATATTTATTTATGAAAGAATTTATTTAAAATATCTTCAGAGAACGGAGGAATTATAATGTGGTATTTAAGGAGTTGAAATAGCAAGTGACTTCTTTTCATTTGAAAATCTTTTACTTGTAAGAATTAAACCAATAAGTGGTTGGCATTTCCAAGAACATTTAATCAATTAAATAATTTCTATACTATGCAATTTCCCATTTAGGAAATAATCTACTAGTGTCTCTTCATCCCATCTCCCTAACTGAGTTCCACTAATTTCTGTCTAGATATCTATAATAATTCTGCCATTGGTAACAAATGATTAAGTTAAATATATTTTACTGACCCTGTTGTATATTAGCTAGGGGCAGATAATCACCAGTTATGTATGCACTGCGTTCAGTTTTCTAGTGTCATAAAATAATTTCGCTTGAGTATTGGCTGTAAGGAACATCAAACCAGAAATAATGTTCTATTTTAAGTTCTGTCTACTACTATATTGAGCAATAAAATAAACCTAATAAATATCCAGTGCGTACACATTGATCTGGGATCTCCCTCTGTATGCTGTGAATATGTGTTATTACCACTGGTTAACAAAGAATCTGATTTGTGCCTATGACAACACAGAATAGAGCAAAGTTGGAATTCCAAGCAGAGATAGAGGAAAAAAAACAAAGAGTCAGAGAGATGCCATGTAGCTGCTGAAGGAGACAGACGCCCCAGAACCTGGGCAGCAGGTAAAAGAATGAGCAGCCTCTGCCTACAGCACGTGAATTCAGCAGAGTTTTGAGGAAGCACTGTGTATAGATATTAAAATAAACATAATATGACTTAATTGTATCCCTGACTTTTATAGTCTAGGGTATATTATACAATCATAATGTAACACAAATAATAAAAATCCAGAGACAGATATTGGGGTTCAACCTGAAGATTAGAAAATCAAAGCATCCAGCCAGTGTCTCTTACTTCTACCTCAAACCAAAATGGTGATCCTGCCTCCATGAAGTCTCAGAATGAGACTGAGAGTGAGACCTGTCTCTTTATGTTTTATATTCCTCTCTAGGCCTGGAGGGATGGCTCAGCCGTTAAAGGCTAGGCTCACAACCAGTAAATATTCCTCTCTAGTACTGGGATTAAAGGTGTGCACCACCACTGCCTGGCCTCTACTGAAAACTAGTATGGCTTCAGGGATTAAAGGTGTGTATAACCACTGCCTGGCCTGTATGGCTGACAATATGGCTGCATTACACTGACCTTCAGGCAAGATTTATTTATTAAAACACAAATAATATATTACTGTATTTCCTCTTTTTGTCTAAAATAAAAAGGAGGGCTATAGCTAATATAAGAAAACTACATAGAATAAGTACAATAACTATATACAATACATACAGGAAATAAATACATCAGCAATGTCTAGTCCATTTGCATCTGAAAAATTCAATGAAAATTCTCCATTATTTATCTTGGTGAGTCTAAAGTCTTTTGCCTAATTTACTGTCTATCATAACTTGCTTTCTGTGTCAGGTAAACAAGGAAAACTAACTATAACTATCTAATCTTTAACTGTCTCAGAGACACAAGAAGAAAATAATATATTAATTGAGTAAGCAGGAAGTGTAAGCAAGCAACTTCTAAAAAATGTGAGAAATGACAGAAACAACTGGCTGCCTGAGCAGTCACCCAAAGTTCTTCTGCAATTTTGTGGAATCCATTTTTAGCCTACATATCTGACAGACTTTTCTCTAAAGCAGGATATTCTGAAAGGCTATCCCTCCTTGTTTTGGCAATGTTTGGCAGTAACTTTCTATTGTGTCCTGCTTGTCTAATTAGGACAGCATACTGTCAGCAGTCAAGGCAAGGGCATTTTCATCCCTAGTAGCTTATATTTCTCACAAACAAATCTAACTACATGTGGAGTTTCTTTGATGACCATCATCTTCTCTGAAGTAGATTGGTGGTGCCAGGAGAAGATATGTCTCATTGTCATAAAAAAAGAACCTATGTTATTTAACATCATAAATGCCATATTCTGTAGATCTCTGAAATGTTTTCAGATGACCTGTCTATCTAAAATATATATTTGTCTGACCTTGAAAACATACCTAATGTAACTACAAGTTCAATTATAATAAGTGATTAACTACTAGCTTGCATTTGCTTATTATTCTAAACAGTTGGGAATAATATTTTTCGAGGACCAGAAATTTGTATTATATTTTAAAATGAGTTTTATATTAGAAATGTATTGCAGTCTGTTCTAACATAATCAATCACAAATTGTATCAATATACAGAATTTGTATATAATATGCAAAAGTACAATCCAATGTAAAATATTTAAAACTAATAGTTGTTTTATAAAAGTGGATTCAATAATCTATGTTTTATCTTATCATATCAATATCCTCCCATTTTTCTTTCCAAAGTAGATTCTACCTTTTATACTATCATATCTGAATCCCCCTTTTTTATTTTCTAAACAATAATTTTGAATCTAATCTCCTTTGTTCAACTTTCCTCCTGACTGTAACCAATAACAGCTTGTAACCAACTCCCCTAAACAATGACAAATATCCATAATCCATTGAATGACCAAAAACCACCCAACCCACCTCTTGGGAATATGGGCATTGTGTTCTTAAATATACCTCCTGGTGTCTGTGGCCAATGACATCTTTAGTAGATCCTGAAAAGAAAAATTTGTGTTAGTTATCACATCCTGGGAGAGGTAGCTGTATCATTTGTTGTCCAGTCTCTGCATAATGGGAAAG
>LOJH01052617.1:0-12319 GCA_001685095.1 Ellobius talpinus
GCAAAGGCTATCATTGGTGTTTTTGATTTTAGCCATTCTGACAGGTGTAAGATTTTTATTAATTAAAAAATGTATTTCCAATTTTACTATTTGCATCTCCTGAATGCTACTTTCAAGGTTTAGTCTAGTGAACTGGATAATGAAACTAAAAGTATATATGATATTTGAGTCCATTTTAAGCAATAAAATTATGAGAAAATATAGATCATTTCAAATGTCAGCTTGGGATAGAGCTCATTGAAAGAATGATTCCTTTGCAGTCATAGGTTCAGTTCCCAGAACTACTGGAAAACAAGACTCAAATATCTTTTCAATCTTTAAAACAAAAGAATAAGGGTATTTGAAACCTGAGTTTATCATATGATGAGGCATTTCTTATTTTAAATTGGAATAAACATCTTACCTTTTCTGGAAAAACATCACATATGTGTGAATTGCTCAGTAATCTTAACCTATTTGAACAATATCAATTTTAATTGGAATTTCTGGCAGTTGGGAAATAGAAAGTCATGGGAAAATGTCTATATTCATTTTTATGTCTTCTCCCACTCTTTTCTCTCTCTCATTTTTAAAAGGGCACTGTTGTAGTTTCCTTATTGAGATATTAGAAATAAAAAACAAATTAATGAAAGTAATACTGTGAAGTGTGAGTTTCAAAACATATGTATAAAGAGCATAGTTATTAAATGCTCCTTTTAAACTCTTCTCATTGATATTCCTCGTAAAAAAAATTAGGCTCAGAATTGTCAATGTTTTATTTAGTATTTCTGTGAGGAAGTGATCCAAGTGCATCTCAGCAAATTATACTGTTCTATTATTATAAAGCTCTTGTCATCATATCAAATGCATGAATTCCTTAAATCTTTATTACTTGGGAAGAAATAAATGAATGAATGAATGAATGAATGTTCATGCTTTATCTACTACCTATCAGTCTATCTACCTATCTGTCTTCTACCTCAATTCTATCTATCATATAGAAAAATTCATTATAACACATGGGCTGATATTGCTTGACATCTGAACTAAAACTATACTTCTGCCCTAGCCTGTCAAATAACTGCCACTTCAAGTATAGCTACATACTGTCCTCTATGTATATGTTTTCATTGCAGTCTAATCTGCATGTACTTCAATCATTCCTGTAAAGCCTTGATGTAGTGTTATAGTGTATACTAAGCAATTTGGATAGTTTGTGTTTATATTGAGTCCCTATTATTAAATTCTCAGAAGTGCATGCCTATGTGTGTTTTCTTGGCTTCGTTGTGTCTTGTATTTATGATAAATATGCATCCCACGTTCTCTAAAATTCCCACTATTAAAAAAATCCTACTATTTCACCTTCCAGAATAGCTTGCCATCCTGGTCTTTGTTGGGTTCATAGGAGTTAAAGCTGAGTAAGAGCACTGATTGTTCTCCTCCATTGGCAGACTGCACAGCACCTTCTGTTATTAAAGAAACTAGTCCCCAGGGAGGAGGGGGAGAAGGCTGGTCCAAAAGGATTCCCCCAATTCCTCTAGTAGGAGTGTGTGGTATTTTCAGGAATTGAATCTTGCCATCAAATTTTGATTGACAACCAAAGTCCAGGGTATAAACTACATTATTTTGATAATTTCTTGCATTCCCATGACAAACAACTGAAAGGTTTTCTGTATTGGAACTGGAATTTTGTTGGATATCTATGACCTTGGGGCAAAGCATTGCCACCTCAATTGTGGTAGCTCTAATTGTGTGCGCACACACATGCTCACATTTGATGTAACTTTAATTCTGGCATTCTTTATCAAAGTTTGTGCATTTTTATATAAAGGGTATTGTTATTAAGCTATATTTCTATAGGTTTCTGGGAGTCACTTATTTCTGTTGATGGAAGTTTTACTGTTGGATTATCCTTTCATTTATCTTTCTAGCAACAGGATTTCTTACAATCCTTCATAATCCTTGCTTATTTCATAAGATGCAGCTACATTGCATGAGGATTTCCTGTAAGCACAGTGACTGCAGTGAGAAATGTTGACAATAAGCTCTGAAAATGTTATGTTAAAAGTGCTGTCTTCTAAAGTATTCAATCCTATGTATTCCTTTCCAGTTTATTTAATAGGGATAAATCTATTAGTTCATTTCTGGATACAGACTGAAATCACTACTGTTGAGAAAAATAAGTATTTGTAGGTATTAGTGGGATGCTATGTGATATTTTATTTGAATCATGCCTCCCTAACCATTTGCTGTTTCCTTATCATGGTAATGTCACCATTTTCTCTAGATATTTGAAACCTGAGCTTTACCAGCCATCTCTGTTCTCTACACTTACAATCACACATTGCAATCACACACACACACTTAACGGAAAGTAGCCATTGCTTAAACTTTCTCCATCCCTTAACGACCCTGACTCTTCTCAGCCTAAACAATTATTCTCAGGTAAACAATTCTTCTCTAGTATTCTATGGAACAAAAGTTTGAACTGCATATGTTCCACAGCAGAATTAGATCATGTGACTTTCACTTTTAGCACACATTTTATCAGTGTTTCTCTCCAGAGTGAAAAATCAGGCCTAACTCTTTATTGTTTCATGATTGTGATTTTTGTTTGTGTTCTCAGGAGATGGTCTGTTCATAGGAAAAAGAACATAGTTGGAAAATTGAAAGTTTACTGAACTCCACGGTTGTAAAGCTCTCTGTATATAACTTCTTGATAATAATTCTTGATCAGTATTTTGGATAAGAATTCTTTGTAAGCAAAGCTACAAACATTTCTTGGTGCCAGAACACCTTTGAAAGCATTATACTACACAAATTTATCAGCAAAAGAAGCTGTGCTTTCTAATAATTAACACCACTGTCTTCCATCTCAGGACTTCCTTTCAACTTGCTTATCTCATACATATGTATTCTTGGCACCTGAAACATTTACATTTCAAGAATGATAAATGCTCTGCCAACAGTAGTAGTGTCCCAACTGCTGTGATGTTTGGTGACAAGTCCATATCCTTCTATGTGTAGATGGGTAGCAGATGAGAATCTAAGAGATATCTGTAAATTATGACATTTGTGAATATGAATAACTGTGGGATGTGATTTGTGTTCATTCAAAATAGAGGTGTAAGGTTGCACAGATACAAATACACAGCCCTCCTTGATCATATAAAACAGATAAGAAAATGTTATTCATCAATATCAACCATATTCTTCCCAAGAAAATGCAGTTGCCTTAGACTATATAGTGGTAATCCGTCAGCATTACCACTATTAGGTTCAGTAATTAGGGAAAAGGAAAGCTGTTCAGAAAAGGGATAAACAAGTATAGCATTCATAGCAGTTGAAGGGCAGTAATGGTAATTATGGGGAGATGTTAAAAATAATTTGACATATTTTGAACTTCACATTTTACTCTGACTCAATACAAAGACATGATAGGTGTGTTGAAATTATTTTGTTTAACCTAAATTGCAATTATAGCATTTATTCTTAATATTAGGAGGTTTCTGAATGCAAAGTGGCTTTATTATAATATATCTAACCTACAACACCCATAAAACAGAATATTATCAGAGCTAAAATTATTTTTATGGTGAAAAGCTCAGGAAGATAAATGTTACCTATTAAATATGGCTAAAGGGAAATTATCCTTCTTATTTATGCCAAAATGAATAAATAAATACTTATAGATAATTGCTCTTCCATCTGTGCCATAGAAAAATCACATCATGAGTATAATTCTTTAAAGTTAAACTATATATTATATATCATTAATGTGTTCTCTCTCTCTCTCTTTTTTTGGTGTTTTTGGAGACAGGGTTTCTCTGTAGCTTTGGAGCCTGTCCTGAAATTTGCTCTTGTAGACCAGGCTGGCCTCAAACTCACAGAGATTAACTTGCCTCTGCCTCTGAGTGCTGGGATTAAAGGCATGCACCACTGCTCCCACCTGGCAATTTGTTCAGTTTTAATAGATGAAAATATAAAGGGATTATCTTTCACAGATGGGAAGGTTAGCAGTATCTAAAATGAAAATGGTATCAGCACACATTAATTTATAGGTTTAATTGAGGAAAACTGTGCTATATTTTTCTTGCATCAATTTATACTTTATACCCTGACCATCAAAAGGGTAGTGTTGAGCCAATCAAACTGAGCACTTAGTCATGTCACATGTCAGCATCAATGTTCTGTAACCGTTCCAGTGTTTTACTACTTGCCTGGGGACATTTGGACACATCTTTATTTTGCTTAATCACACATAGTTAATTATTTCAGTTATTTTCTCTGCCCATATTGGTGTAAATTCTTTTTATATAGACAAGAGTTGCAACATATTAAGATAGTAGAATATGGAGAATTTTATTCTTCTATATCTTAAATTTTCAATTTTAATTTTAGTTTGACTTACCCACTGTTAATCTGGTCATGGTTGCTCATGTTTGTACTGTCACTTGGGAGACTAAAGCAGGGGATAAAAATATCATTCACTCTTCCTCTATATATTCATCTTAGTTATACATTATCACCCAGTACATGAGCATTCAATATGCAGGGCTCTTTATAAACTGGTAATTGCTCATTGGCAATGCTCACTTTACAAATCTGTACCATCACTAGACAAGCATTTTTCCATGGCACTGCTTGAAATAATATCTGTCTGGAGCTTGTAGGGTAAGAGCAAGGTGGTTAGATCTTTCTTCCATCTTTAAATACCCAACAGCAGGTGCACATTCCTTATTTAAACAACTCTTAATTTTGGCTTTAGACACTATATCAGTCATGTTTCATTGCTGTAGCAATTTCAGCAATGATAGTTCACCCTGGTGAAAGAAAACCCATGTCATCATTCTTCATGAATCTGCTCTGCAATTTTCTGTTATCTAGCCTCTTCCACACTATATGAGAAATTTCACTAATAACAAAGTGAGCCAGGATCTATTACTGCCAATTTAAAAGCAATATTCAGATATACTCCATAAAATTCTCTTTTATAAGCGCATAACAATTTAAAAATCTAATACAAAATCCTAATATCCATTCATAAGCATATAAAATTTTCAATATTAAATGTGAAATCTTCATATTGACCTGGGTTGATAATGATGTCTGTACTATACTGTACCACACTGACCTTGTCAAATATATCTCTGCCTCTTCTCAGACAGTCAATCAATCCAAATACATTTTCAGGCAATATTTTTTCCCTGATGAATAACCTCTAAGATTACTTCCCATTCACCAAGTTGGTGTGACCTCAAAGATGATTTGATTTTTCTTGTAAAGGCTAAAATACTCTCTGGATCCTGATACTGGGAGCAGGGAAGAGAGATGATTATTCAACCTTTTGTGAAGGCAATTTGAGGGAAACCAAACAATACATATCTGTCCATTTACAGTGCCCTTAGGTTTTGATAATCTAAACAAATGATAGGCATGTTTAGACATTATCAACTGGTACAATTTTTGTATAACTCAAAATAAAAGGTTATTGTTAGAAAATGCTATGAAAATGCAAAGAATGTCTGTTTCCTTACCTAATATAGAATATGGGAAGGATGAAAATGAAAGAATAGACAAATGGAAAATTGATGATAGAAACATCTGGGATTACAAGTTTCTAACAAATCATCTTGGGTTCTTTAACACTTCAATGTTTTTTTGGATTCAGAAATGTTCTTGTTCACATCATTGTGCCATTTAAAGTGGAAAAGTTTCCAATAGGTGCTCCATTATCACAAAGGCAAAATTATAAATATTACACTATGAGAATCAATTTGGTTATCTGAAATTACAAGTGTGGACTTTTCTTTGAGTCATGTAAATTTACATATCATGTAGATAAGAGAAAATACTTATTTTTCTTTAATAAGAAAACATTTCTGTCCATGGGAGCTACTAATTTTTAGGTTTTGCTTTTTTTCCTTTTTAATAGGCTCTAAGCTATTGTGCTGTTGAAAACCAAGATTAAACATAATTCAAGTCGCTTGTGCAGCAGCAGCAGCAGAAGTGTTATTTCAGTATTAGTTTCTCCATGTACTTGTGCAAAATTCTTTTCTGGAAAGCAAAATGTAATATTTTCTTTTAAAATTTTGACAGCATGTTTACTGTGACTCTACCAAATGAGGGAAATATCACCCCTCCACGGAAACCTTTATATTCTCCACCTAATTCAGTACCCAGAACGGTTGTCTTAATTACAGTTTCTGCAATTTCTGTTGCTGTGAGAAAACGCTATGATCAAAATCAACTTGGGAGTAATTTCGGCTTACAGCTGCACAGCACCAGTCCGTCACTGAGAGAAGTGAGGACAGGAAACCAAACAGGACAGAAACTTAGAGGATGAAACTAATGCTGAGGCCATGGAGAGGGGTTGCTTAGTGACTTGCCCCCCATGACTTGCTCAAGCTGCTTTATAACAGCACCCAGGATCATTAGCCCAGGCAGGACATAGCACCCTCCACAGTGAGCTGAACCTTCCCACATCAATAATCAATCAAGAAAATGTGTCACAGGCAAATTTGCTGGAGCCTTTTCTCAATTGAGTCTCTTACAAAATGACTATCCCTTGTGTCGAGCTGACATGAAACCAACCATCACAACTGGTTGCTAGTCTTCTTTCAGCTTCTTCTGGCCTTTATTGCAGTAGTGTTATAAACACAAAAGCATTCGAGCAAATAATTGCAGTGTTGACATATAAATGTGTCTTTATGAAAATCTCAGACGAAAAACTTTATGCCTATTGCCCAAGTCATTTTGAAAGAGGTTGGGACAGGCATTTTCACACCCAGTCACACTGGGCTGCCTGGTGAGTGTTGTAACTCCAAGTCTTATGATTTTCTGTGTTGGCAAGAGACAGTTACTGGACCATTGCCCTATTTTTGGAAATATGTAGCCAAGCATGTGAATATTTTTGCATCATCATCAACAACAAGAATGACAACTCTGCATTGCTTTGTACTTCAGCCATGAATGCCCATGGTCAGTCTGCTACAGACGTGCCAGTCAGGAATTTTATGATTGATACTTTAAAAATTATAAACAGCAATTAATGAATATAGAGACCATGAATTTGAAAAAGAGCAAGGAGGAATATGCAGGAGTGTTTGGATGGAGGAAAGGGAAAGGAGAAATAGTGTGGTTTTATTATGTCAAAAATAGAAAATTTCTAAGAAATAAGAATATAAATTTATTAACTCTGAGAATGGAATGGAATGTATTTTGATCATATTCAGTTTGCATTACTCCCTCACATCCTCAAGGTTCCATCCTTCCCTTACATCTTTATTGTATCAGTTTTGTATTCTCCCTTTTCCTTCTTTTTTACACTAATACTAATGCACACATTCCAATTTATGCTGCCCATATTCTCCTTGATAAAGGACCCTCCTTCCTCTGAAACGTGAACAACCTATCATGGGCCGTATTCTTAAAAAAATCTTTCTCTCCCACAGAAGCTGTCCATAGCTCCTCAGTTCGGAATGGGAACTCACGAACTGCTTCCCACTCCATGATAGAAGGTTGACTAATTTGATATGGTGGTGGTGTTGTTCAGGCTAACACAGCTGCTTTGAGTTCATGAGTAAACAGTCTTGTTATGCCCAGAAGAATCTTCCCCATGAGTCTGTCCCATTCCTTGGCTCTTACAATGATTATGCACTCTCTGTCACTGTAGCTCCAGAACCTTGGGAAATGGGATGAAATAAATGCTCCATTTGTGACTGGTCATTCCATTGCTACTTATGTTCACATTTGAAACTATGCTTGTTATTAATTTAATTTTACTAGGTTTCTGCTTAATTAAATAGTATCCGAATTCCTAAGTGATTTAACTTTTAATAGTTCACATTTAACCACCTTTGTAATTAATTGTATATTTAGAATATTTTAGTGAAACTTGTGGGTATTCCATGAGGAATTTACTCTTCACTTTTAAAATACTGGAAATTCAAAACAAGGCCCTGTGTGTGTTAGGGATATGCTCTACCCCTGAGCTATATCCATGCCCCTTGAAAGTTTAAAATCTGTGATTTTTTTTCATTTGACAGCATTTTTAAGTTTACAATACAGAGCTTTAGTTCTAGTCCAATCTTTTCATTTAACCAAATATTTGTTGTGTCAAAGTTAAAAGAATTAGCAGAGCTCAACATAAAAGCAACAATCTTTTTGCTGCACACTCTTACCATTTCCCAGAGATGAACCTTCACACTTTCCACATTTATTTTCTTTGCTAGTTAGCATTTTATGAATAATATTCCTATTTAAATACTTCTACAAGTTGAACCCCTATTTAAAATATAAATATTTAGTGTTCTTGTTCTACTTCTCTTTCTTCACAAATTTGAATGTAAACATATTTAAATTATATATTAACTACACAAAAGAATTAATAATATATCAAACCTTGTTTTCCTTATGGACTTAACGCCAACTAGTATGCTGAATCTTTTTGTCTCAATCCAATATCATGACTATAATGTCAATCAAGGGAATTCTACCATGGAAATCTAATTTTGCTAAAATTCCTTAGTTTTAGCCTCTCAGTAATAATTTATTTCAATTTATTTAGTCTGTTATCTTTGATAAATAGAATCAATTCTCTTTAATGTTTGTTTTCTTTTTATTGATTTGATATGGTCTTTGAAGCCCAGACAGAGCTAGAAATCATTTTATAGCTGAGGCAGCAGCAATTTCACATTTATCCCCCTGCCTCAGCCTGCTAAACACCGAGATTCGGTTGTATACCACCATGCCTGGCTCATATCCTCAATACTTAGTGCCATAGATCTACAGAGATATATTATTCTTGAAAGCATAGTTACAACTATGACATTTGTTTTACTGATTTTCTTATTGTTAAATCCTACTGTGTGTACACATAAATTGATTCTGCTAATTATTAGAAAAATTCTTATAAAATTTCATATTTTATACTTTAGTCAACATAGCATGTCATTACCTAATTCTTCAAACCACACCAATATTGATATTTTTCACATATATGTTCTCAGTGTAATAATATACATTGATAAACACCATATATATATGTATATATATATTCACTACAAACTCATGTAAGCTTCACCTACATATTGTTTCATTGATTATATCCTGTGTGTTGAAGACTATGAGATACTGAGGATTCAGCCACAACTAAATGAATCTCATGCTTCAGGTTATGAGTAAGAGGGGACTCTAGATCTGGCAGAAACCTTTTCCTTATTAAAACCTAGACCCTTTTTATAAATGCCAAAATAGGAACTTAGAGTATATGCATATATTTTCAGGTTTCATCATTAGTATTTTATACCAGTTCACAACTTTTTTAAACAACTTAAGTGAATTAATTTATCTCATCTGGAATTCATGTTAATCCTACCGTCCATGTAGACAAAGAGAAGTCGCTCCCATGTGTTGCTCCCCCTTACTGATAACACATGTCAAGTTTCTGTGACTGAGAACTTCATCAGAGGGTCAACAATTTGTTAAAATACATAAGCGTCTAGACTGTTTTACGTAAAGAGGTTCATGGGTTCAGGAGGCAGTTCCACTAATAAAACATTTCCACGTGTCTAAAGGGCCAAGATTTGATCCTCAGTCCCAAAATAAAGGTTTGTTAAGTGTTGCATCCCTGTATCCATAGTTATGAGGAGCAGAGACAGGGAGACTCCTTTATATGCTAAACGACAGCTAGTCTACATGCACTTGTGACACCCAGGTTTACTGAAAGAGCCCGTGTCAAAAATAAGACAGAAAGGGATTGAGGAATACCTTGATGTTAGCCTCTAACCTCCACACGCTCACATGCCAGTGTGCACATGCACAGTGCCCACAAACACTTACACATATACCTACATGCACATGCACACGCACGTACACACATATACACAGTTTATTCTGTTTTTAATTGACTTGGTAAATAGCAACTGATTTTTGTCTCAATTTTAAACATTATGAAATGCTGGTATAGTTTTGTTATATTTGGCTTAAATTTTGCTAGTGCATTCATTTTATGAATAATTTTCTAAACTTCTTTCCATATTTCAGCTCATTCTCTGCATGACATAGTTGAGAACTTAATTACTTATTTATTATCAGATATCAGAAACATATTTATATTCAGCAACACACCTTTTCGAAAGTCAGTAATTAATGCATTTTCCCTGAAGAAAGCATAAAAATTCATGTATACATTACTGATAAGTGAATATTTCTGTAATTATACAGGTAAATAAATACAAGTTTTCAATTATTTGACATAATGCTGACTGAGCTGAATATTTGTAAAAATCTTATGATTTCTTGTGGATTCAATCTAGATATAGCATAATATTAATTCTTCACATCGACATGAATAAATCCTTGTTTCCACAAAGAAAGTTTTCGTGCAGTGATAGTGATGCTTAAGGAGAGGCTTACTTTAAACGGAACCTCACAGGTGTGGTCACAACTGGAGGGGGAGTGAGCACCCTGGGGAGACATGGAAGTGGCTTTTCTGTCCTATAAGCCTAAAAATAATTCTGAAAAGAGTTTTTGTTTCCTTTTGTTTTGTTTTTCAAGACAGAGTTTCTCTTGTAGCCTTGGGGGCAGTTCTAGAACTCAGTCTGTAGACTAGGCTGGCTTCAAACTCACAGAGATCTGCCTGCCTTTGTATCTGAGCACTGGGATTATAGGCATATGAAAAGGTTTTCAGGGTAAGTTAAATTATGTGTTTAAATGTAATTTGACTGACCATTGTTTAGAACATAAATGCATTTTTCTTATATTTATTTTTTTATATAAAAGCAGCAAACAAAAACCTCAGAGAGGATGGAGGATAGAAGGAGAACATTGTTGACCGAATCAGCTACTCAGGGCTCATATGAGCTTAGTGAAACTGAAAGGACAAACACAGGACCTGCATGGGTCTGCACCAGGTCCTCTGAGTATATGTTATTGTGTTTTGTGGGAGTCCTATCAGGAAGGTACACTGAAACTTAATATATACATGAGCTTCATTTGTAACTAATATTTTATTTAAACTAAGCAATATAAGCTCTTTGATTTCTTTATGTATTCTTCCTTCTTTGTATTTGATCATATATATATATCATCTACTTATCTATTAACTAATTTAAAAATGTTCTTCAATAGATAATTTTATACTGTATTATATGCTACCTTTGCAAAAAATAATGTATAGTTACAACATTTACCTCTGTCTTAGTTTACTTTCTGTTCCTGTAATATAGGTCATAACCAAAACCGACTTGAAAACAAAAGTGTTCATTTGGCTTACATGGTCATAGTCCATTGAGTGGAAAAATAGTCAAGAACTCAAGGTAGTAGCATAAAGGCAGGAACTGAAGCAAAAACCATGGAATAACTGATTACTGGCTTCCTCTCCATGGCTTATTCATCTGAATCTCTTATACCACTTTAGACCACCTGGCCAGTGATGATGGCACTGCCTCTATTATATGTAGATGGGTCCCCCTTCCCACATTAGTAATAAATTAGTCAGGTCATATGAAGGAGGAATTTTCTCAATTGAATTTCCCTCTTCTCAGTTTTCTCTAGCTCATGTCAAGTTGGCCACAAACTCACCAGGACACCCCTCTCTCCTCCTGCCAACTTCTCCTTGCTCTCAAATTCTCTGCCTCTTATTTTTTAATTATTATTATATGTACAATATCAACCACCCACCCATCCACACATACACACACAAGCATGAGCATGTGCACATGTGTGTATGTATGTATGTATGTATCAACTAAGAGTTCCTTTTATGTCCTTACATTTAGTGTTGAGCTCTGGCTATTGGTTAGTCAGTTAGGGCACTCATCCTTAGGGAAGACTAATTCTTTCTCAGCAGTCATTATTTTGGGTTGGGGCTCCAGGAGAATTTCCCTAGCTACCTTGGAATGTCAACTGAGGTTGTGATTGTTCCAGTCTTGTTTTGGTAATCAGTTTAGGAGATTTCATATATCTAGTTTCTTGTCACATATAGAGGACACAATTTTCTAGAAGACTTCCCAGTCTACTGTTCTTAAATCTTTCGGCCCTTTCTTCTCTGCTGTTCTATTCCTTGATCAGTGGTCTAAGCATTTATTTTGAATGTATCAGTTAAGGTTGGAGACCCCAAGTGTCAATTAGTATTTGCATTTTGACCAGTTGTGACGTTCCATAATAATCTCTGAATTTTTTTCTCACCCTGTACTTTTTTTATTGATTTTTATTGAACTCTACATTTATCTATGCTCCCCTCCCTGCCTCTCCCCTCCCCTTCAACCTTCCCTCAAGGTCACCATGCTCCCAATTTACTCAGGGGATCTTGTCTTTTTCTACTTCCCATGTAGAT
>LOJH01052619.1:0-11916 GCA_001685095.1 Ellobius talpinus
AGCAAGCAAGCAAGCAAGCAAGCAAGCAAGCAAGCAAGCAAGCAAGCAAGCAATATGCTCTGGGGAGCATTTTGCTTTCTTGTTAAGGGTTGCTGTGATCTAGAAAAGGGCAGACTGTGGGCAGAAAACTCAACTTGGCACAGCTGGGCTTAGCTACATACTATGTGCACCAGGGTTCCAGACAGTGGGTGTTGAATCTGATTGAGGTGCAGGATGGTTGCACAGGAAGACAGAAGGGTGCTGCCCTGGGACAGGCAGGATTGGGAGCAAGGGTGACTGGCAGGTCCGGCAGGGCTCAGTGCAGGGATCTTGGAGCCAATGGGCCCCTTAGTACCTGGCTCTGCCTGCTGCGGGGCCCATGGCAAATACAGGCTATCAAAGCCGTCAGCACTCCTGAATGGGACAAAGAAAAGGCGCATTAATGATTAACTCTGCTAAAAGCTCCGGCTTTTGTATTCCCATGGTGCCTGGCCTATCTGCCTGCCATGTGACCGGCTCTGGCCATTTTCTCGCAGATTGGGGAAAGCTAGTGAGCAAACACAGGTGGTTCGGAGTCGCCCGGCTGTCAGGGACAACCGCGGGCAGCACCAGCTATGCCTGGCGAAATTAGCTGCTATGTTTGCCTCCAATTTCGCTTCCTGGTGCCCTTACTTTCTAAGTCGAATGTCATTTTGCCCTTATTTTCCACTATTCACAGGACCTGCAGAAAAAGGCGGCAAAGCCCCCACCCCACAAAAAGGGACAGGGAGGCACACAGCCTCGTGTTCTTTGAACTCTGCAATAACGTTTGGTGATCAAATGCAAAGGCCGGGTAAACTAATTAAAACCCCTCAGGTCTTTAACTCCCTGCAAGAGCAAATTGATTCTTCTCAAAGGGAATTATTTTAGTGATCCTGACCAAATACGCAAGCCACAGCAGTGACGTCATAAGCCTGCTAGCGTGGACCCCAGCTGAGCACCCTGTGTTGCCGTGGACAAGGTTTGTGTCCACTCGTGAAATCTCCAAATAGGATAGGGCGCCCTGCACCCTTGGAGTCTCACCTTGCTGGTTTGTGGTTCAGTGTCAAGGTCCCTCTAGTGGCTTTTTTTGTTTGTTTGTTTAAATGCATTTTTCCCTTGGCCTGCATTAGACTTTCTTTTCCTTGTTCAAATATTTATATGTGTGTAGTATTGCATGCTGCTTCCATTGCTCACAATGGCAGTCATAAAGCATAGATTATCAGCTCAATGTGATAAAGGCCCTTTAAGTCAACAGCAGAAATGAGCAGAAAATGAAATAAAGTTATAAAAAGGAGAGCATCAGTGTCTACAATGGGTGTGTCAGTCTGCAGAGGTCCAAGCCATTAGCTACAAGAAGGGAGCCATCTTATTCAAACCTGCAGTGCCACTAAAGTGGCCATCCATCTTTCACATTTAAATACAGCATCAGGCTGATTGCCATTTAAAGCAGGGGAAAAAAACCAACAATAACAAAAACAAAACCCAAAAGTCAGGGATGTTTTCCAGAGGAAGGTGACTGGAGTAGGGGCATCCGCTGAAACACTGCACAGGTGTGCTTCTGGGCTGCCATCCTTTTCCAGTGCTGGTCACCGTAGGAAAGACTCTTGCAGCCTCAAGCCCAAACAAAGACTGTCAGGAGTCCATGCTAGGCTAGTCGGGGCCATTTTCATGGGATCCTAGGGTGGGGTTGATTCTGTACTTTCCCACAGCCCTAGACTTTTGATTTTTGTGAAATGAAGATTGTATGGCCACAGGTCTCAGCTGCAGGTGAGACTTGGCTGTCCCCATGTATTTGATGGATGCAGTGTGGGTCACTAACAATCTCTTCAATTCTCTCTCTCTCTCTCTCTCTCTCTCTCTCTCTGTGTGTGTGTGTGTGCATGGATACTGTAAGACAATTCATTTTCCCTTGTAGGTGCTTACAGACTACTGGTTACCTTTGTCTGAGCTACAGAGAACAGAAGAACCATAGTTAAAACAAAAGTCTTTTACTTAGCAGGTCTGGGGAGCCTGATTGTGAAACTGGCATTTAAGCACAGTGTTATGGTGTTGGACTAAACCCCTCAGCTTCTGGCTTGTTATTACCAGGGTATTTCCTTCACCTTCTTTAGTTATTTAACAAAACCAAAGATTGGTTCCAAACAAAGACTAGCCTAGCGTGGACAGGGGATTCAGTTTAGTGCTAGTTTGCTCAAGACCTTGAGTTGGTACCCTAGCTCCTTCCACAAAGTAAAAATGAATTGAGATCATAAAAAACATTTACTGACTGCAATAGAAGAAAATAAATTAACAGCGGCAAGCTAGCGTGGAAGTCCTCAAACACCTGCAAGCTAAACAATGTCCTAAATAATACATTTGTTGAACTGAGGAAAATAATCCAAGTTAAAGAAAGAGAACTTAAAAAAATATATCATGTCAGCATTTATCGCGCATAGCTAACACATCTTAAAAATGGGGATTATGATCCTAAGTGTGTAACTTAAGACAAATTAAAAGCCCAAATCAGTAGTATAAGCTCTTATCTAATGAGCCTAGCAAAAGAAAAGTAAATAAGCCACTAACATATAGAAGAAAATAAGTCAATGAAGGACAAAACAGAGGGAGATAGGGTTTTACTAATTTTTATTAGAAAAAGAAAGAATTGTTTCTTGGAAAAGATTGGTAAAACTGACAGACTGAGCAACACAGAGAAATAAAAAGGAGGCCACAAATTACTTATATCAGGAACAAAATAGGAGACATTACTGTGGACTATGTAGACAATGAGAGATATACAGGAAACAGCATAATTCTGCACTCAAACTGGGCAACTTCAAGGAAATAGACAACTAGAGAACTTTCTGGAAAAGCACAAATGACCATAATCTATCCAGCATAAGACAGAGTTTTAAAGCTTCATAATGATGAAGAGCATTGGGATTTTACTAACTCCTCCACCCTAAAGAAATCTCCATACCTGATGAGTTCACTGTAGAATGGGACCAGCTATTTAAATACGAGATGGCATAATTTCTACAAATCTCTTCGTGAATATGGAAGAAAGGAAATAACTAACAGTTTCTTATATGGCGTGAGTATTTCCTGATGCTAAAACTAAACAAAGACAATATAAAAATAAAATTTACGATCAATGTCTCTACTAAATACAAGCAAAAGTCCCTTAAGAAAATTTTAGTAAGCGGAATTCAGTAATGTATAAAAAGTTATATATCATGGCCAAATGGGATTTGTTTCTTAGCTGCAAGGCTAATTTAATATTGAAAATCAATTAATGTAATTCACCTTTTTAAATGATTAAAGGAGAAATCCCTCATGATCATATTAATCTATAGAGTAAAGGTACAATTCAACACCAATGTATGACTGAAAACTTTCAGGAAGAGGCCTGGAAAGATGGCTGAGTGGTTAAGAGTACTTGCTATTCTTGTGAAGGATCAAAGTTACATTTACAGTATCCACATCAGGTGGCTCACAAATTCACAAATGTAACTCCAGCTCCAGGGGGATCCAATACCCTCTCCTGGCCTCTACAGGCACCTGTATAAATAGACCAGCCTCCCAAACACACCCCTTCCCACCTAGCCATAGTAAATACAAATCTGAAAAAAAAAACCCTCAGAAAAGTAAGAACGGTGGAAAGAGATTCAGCTTGGTAAAGACCGTTGGTAGAAGCACACACCTGACCCTGACTCTGTCTGTGTTTGATGATGCAAGGCTGAGCACCTCCCTATGGCTGGAAACACAGTGGAGGTATCTGTCACCACCCATAGCTAATATGGCCCTGGAACTTTGTGCCAGTTTAATAAGGCAAGAAAAGTAAATAAAAATCGTTTCAACCAGAAAGAGCCAAAACTTCCCTCTCCCTCACGAGACATCATCATGTTTTATAGAAATTTCTGAGGAATTTGCAAGATATTGCTTAGTGAGCTAATCAAGGCACAACACGAGCAAAACAAAGAAAAAAATTAGTTGTGTTCCTTTGTTCTAGTCATGGACAAAGGGGCACCAAAGTTAAAAATATAGTAACATTATCATTGCAGAAAAAAAGAGATAGATTTAAGCATATCAATACAGAGTGGCGCATCCTTGTAATTCTAGCACTTGGGAGATAGATGTGAGAAGCTTAATTTGAGGCCTTCCTGAGCAACATGAGTGCTTGTTTAAAAAAAGGAAGAAAAGAAGGAAGAAAGTGAGGAATTAAATTAAACAGGTATAGGGTATCTCTGCTACCAAACCCATAATGCCAATGAAGGAATAAATGAAGACTTAAATAAATTGAGGAAACATAATATGTTTATGAAGGGGAATATTAAGTAATGTAAAGATACCAATTTTCTCCAAGTGTATACAAAAGATTAATATGGTCCTTATCAAAATTCCAGCAATATTTTAACTAATGTAGCATTTCTCTAAAATTGACAAGAAAAGGCAAAGGGACTCAAATAATCAAAAATTTCTATTAAAAAAGTGGAGGAATCAGTTTTTTATGTTTCAGTACCTTACTATGTAACTGCAATAATTAAGATTCCTTAGAACTGTCGAAGGGATCAACAGATAGAAAACCATAGTGGTAGAAACCCTGAAAGTGGACCCACAAAAATGTCCCCTGATGCTTTGACACAATTGCAAAGGTTATCAGTAGAGGAAGACAGTGTTAAACGACTGGACATCCTGAGGCAAACTGCACTGTGACCTGAGTTTCAAGCCTTAGACAAAAATTAACTTGAAGTGGATTATGGACTTAAATGTAAAATTACAACTCTTTCCAAAGAAGATGTAGATGGGCTTTCAAAGATTCAGGATGAGACAAATGTTTCTTAGTTTTGACACCCGACGTATGATTTGTAAAAGGAAAAACGTCACTAGACAGCATAAAGATGGAAACTTGGTGAAAGACTGCTAGAGACTGAGCTACAAACCACTTATAAAATGATGACTTAAGGCAATTTATATATCCTCTCTGATCTTAGTAGCAGCAGCTTCCCAAACAACCCTGTTAAAAACAGATATGAAGCGTCATTTTATAGAAGAGATTATGCATATTAAATATAAGCACATGCAAAGATAATCAGGATGGAGGGAAATCATCAGGCATTGGGGATGCTAATTATAACCAGAATGAGAAAAGGTGACAATATCTAATACAAGCAAGAAAGTAGAGAAACTGAGTCCGAGGTTGCTAGTAAAATGGTCAAGTGGTACAGCTGATCTGGAAAAACAGCTGAACAGCTTTTTTAAAACCAAACATGGGGCTGGAGAGATGGCTCAGTGGTTAAGGGCATCTGTTATTCTTGCAGAGGACCTGGACTCAAAGCCATCTGTAACTCTACTTCTAGAGCCTTCAGTGCCCTCTTTCTGACTTCCACAGGCCCCAGCCTTGTGCATGGTGCATTTACATACTTACATACATACAAGCAAACTAACCATAGACGTAAAGCAAAATAAACAAATCTAAAACAATAAAAATGTAAAGTAAACATGTCACCGCCAACGATCAGCAGTTGAGTTCTTGGACATTTCTGCCCAGAGGGATGAAGGTTTATATTCCCACAAACACCTTTGTGCAAATGACAGTGCCATTCATAACAGCTTGAAGCTGATGCGATTTACATGCATTTCGAAGAGTGAGTTATTAGGTACAATGTGATAAACCATATCATAGGACACTACTTGGCAATAAATAAAAAATGAAAAACATTGATGGATGCAATAACCTAGATGAATTCCTGAGAACTATATTGAAGTAGAAAAATTTAATCTTCAAAAAATTCAATGATGTGTGATTCTATATATGTAACACTCTTCAAATGTAAATGAAAGAAAAGGAGAACAAATTAAAAGCTGCTAGTGGCTAGGAAGAGGGCAGAATGGGAAAGAAATCAGTGGCTGTGACAGTTTACAGTGTCCCTTGTTTCCTACTGTGTCTTCATGCCTCACCCGGATAATGTGCATTCTGCTCCTGCAGAGGCTACCTAAGAATCAACATCCCTTAATAGTCAAACCAACTTGTGATGCTGGTTGGTCTTTCTTTAAGGCACAGTGAGTCCCACACCTTCATAGCCAACATAACAGTGGGGCTCTTGTGAGCCCCACAAAGGGTTGTGTTCCCAAAGGGAGCCTGCTTCCTTTGTGAAAGTGTGGGGAGGAAAGTGATACGGTGTTAATCAATACACCCAGTGATAAATGTTTATCTTGAGCAGAGAGCAAATAAAGGCGGGTTAGCAAGACCTTTATTGCCTGCTGTGGAGTCAGATCCACCTACAGCAGCTGGAGTCTTTTCTAGGTCACGTAGCAGAAAAGTTGAACAACCATTTTTAAAAATGTTTTTTGCTGAAGTGCTAGGACATAGAGGAAAAGCTTTGCCAGCATTAGTATTTAATATCTATGTACTCTAAAAGTCTCAAGAGTGGCATGCATCTCTCTCAAAAGCCTAAGTTCAAAACTGGAAAACTATTTTAAGATAAGCCCCAGTGTAGCCACAAGCATAGACTGAAAGAGTGTGGAGGCATTGTTTGGGGTTGTTAGGAGTTAAGACTAGCCTGAGAGTCTTAGAAAACGTTTTCCTGTCTATACCTTCTGGGGTTCTCCAACTTTCTAGGGGTCCTCTGGAAGACAAGTTGAAACATGATTTGTTAGGCCCTGCTTCTAGAATACCTAGCCCAGTTAAGGTTCTTGGGTTGGGAGCCAAGGATTTGAAGCATCTGTGGCAAGTTCCCAGCTGCCACTGGTCCTGGTCAAAAGACCTGGGAGAACCTGTGTTGGAAGCCAAGTCTGTGGTTCCAGGCCACCCTGTTAGATGACCTTGTACCAGAGAGCACCTGGTTGTTTCAGAGGCGTATATTTGTTGGTTCTTTTATTTTTCTGAGCTGAGGAGAATTTCCAGATAGGTGGGAGTGTGATTCAGTATTAGACAGCAGCTGGAGTGATCCTAAAAAGCCAGAGAGCAAAGACGCAACACCAGGCAGGGTTGATTTGAGCTAGGGAGACAGCCTGGCTGTCACAGAAGAATGAGGCCATGACTAGTAAGGCTTCTTGAAATCTTCCTTTTGAGCATCTTTCCAATTTTACAAAGTTTATCAAGGAAGCTAAAGCATTTTCTTGACCATTTAGGTAAGTAAATTCTACTTAAAAATTGCTTTTCTGTATTTATGTAGGTAGGTAGATGCACACGCTCGCGTGTCCATAGGTCAGAGGACAACTTGAAAGAGCCAGCTTCTTACGGGTCCCATGGACCAGACTCAGGCAGGTGCTCAAGGCTACTTGAAAAGAAAACTCCTTTGCACATGGAGTCATCTTGCTGGCCCTCTACATTAGCCTCAGACACAAGAAATGAGAAGGAAGTGAATGAGAAAGGCGGTGGCTTCCCAGGACTCAGTTAACATTGTGGAGTGGAGATGGATTCTGGGAGCATTTTCACTCCTCACACCATGGCACATCCTACCAAAAGATTCACCGCTACCCCCTGCCTCCACAAGCGAGGGTCCTGGAGTAATGAAGGGACTTCCGGGGTGAGAGACGATTGTTGAGCAGAGCTAGCCCTCCTCAGCAGGCAGAGCCCTGGATGAGATGTGACTGTCCTTAAGAGGGGAGATTCAGTGTCAACTGTAGGGGGTTGATGGGAAGCAGCCTGTGTGTGTGGGGTGAGGCTGGGTGGAGATCAGGGGTAGATTTCTTAGGAAGTACTTTTGAGATGAGCAGCTGTGGAGGATGGGGAAGGTGGAGGAAGCGGAGCTTGACAGAGGGCGCACTGAGCTGTGCTGCAGCTCATAAAAGGCAGTTATGAAGGCCTCTGAGGTTGCCTGGAGGTGCTGGTGCTGGTGGTGAGAGCCTTGGCAGCACTGCCCCATGTGTTTGCAATCTTGGGTACCATTATACGTTACTCTTCCACTGTGAGGAAACGTTGGGCAGAATCACCAGAGAGCAGGAAAGCGCCCCTTTGGCTTTACAGTTTCAGAGTTTCTGTTCTTATTACAAGGAGAGTGGCTTGGTACTGGCAGCAGGAGTGTGGCAAAGGCAGGTCACATGGCAATGGACCAGGAGGCTGAGAGAACTCCAGAGTTGGGGGCAGGAATAACCTTCAAAGTCTTGCCTCTAGTCTCCCTCTTCTGCCAGCGAGGCCCCACCTTCTCAAGATGCCACCACCTTCAAATTAACACCAGCAGATGGGGAACAGATATTCAAAATGTGAGCTTGCAGGGAACATTTGAGATTTAAACCTCAACACGGGGCTGCAGGGACGAGGAGCGCAGCCTTGGTGATGTTTCCCTGTTTCCAAGGCAAATAAAAATGATCTCTCTCAGAATCCCACCATGATGAAGGGATCCAGCATTGACTGATTTCTCATGGCTCAAAAGCCTTTATTCCGAATTACAACTGATCTCACATTTAATCCCTGTCCTGGAATTAGTGAGCGAAAAGCAAAAGGAAATTCCTTTCAATTTAGGGAAGACAGCCAATAATCCTTACCAAAATTAAATAAGGTAAGGATATTCACAGGAATTACCACAGATCCTTGAGCAGAGGCTGTTTTTCTTTCCAGAAATCCATTTGCCTTTACCTACTATAACAATGAATTCCTGGATGCAGGTTCTTGGTTTTTGGTATAAAACACTACATTTCCCAGTATCCTTTGAATATGGTCATGTGACTAGAGTCTGGTCAATAAGATCTAAAGTGAAGAGTTAGTTGATACTTGTAAATCCTTCCTTGAAAGATCATTGATCTCAGATGGCACGGTGGTTTTTGACAGTAATCTCAGTAGAGGTAGAAGGATAAGTAGAGGTAGAAGGAACAGAGAGATCAAGATCAGCCTGTGATACGTGCTGACAGTATATCTCAAACAAACAAATAAACAAATGCCATACATTGTCATCCTGCTTGGCTACTGCCATCTTGGATTATAAAGAAAGAACCAAATCGTGGAGACAGCCGATAAGTTAGTGAGCTGAAAGGGACCACAAAGAATATGTGGGGCAGAGCCTCAATGCTCATGAGGGGATGATAAACTGCTTTCTCGCTTAGGTTAACAGTTTTAGATCTCTGTTACTTACAGTTAAACTCTGTCCTAAGTAACACAAATGCATGATATTTGACCATTCGTTTTGTGTGTGTGTTTATTTTGGGGACAGAAGAATGACTTACTCCAAAAGTACATAGCCTTCTCACACACAGATGACAGGTGATCCTTATTCACTACTTGAAAGATCATTTTCTTCCCCAGGCTTTTGGGTAGCAACATTAAATATCTATTTCAAAAAATGCCCTGTGTAGTTTGGAATTCAGAAGCAGCAATGCATCATTTAGATGTTAATTACATTTAAATCAGTGGCACTATGAGCAAAGCACATGTTGGGAGTATGTGCAAAACATGTGGGCATTCATCTACAAGGAATTATTAATTTTACACTTTCCATCTGGAACCCGTCAAAGAGCCATTTTCTGAGATACTAAAGATCCAAGGTCATGCAAAAACATCATATTTGTAGTGAAGATCAAGGTCGGGTGAAGTTTGGAATCAGGAGTTACCAGGTCCCGGCAATTCCAAAAAGACAATTTTACACCCTATTCTCTCATTTGCTCAAATGCATTGTCATGGTTAAAGATATGTGTGGATAGAAATTCAAAACAGCATTATGATGCCTTAAAGCCATTTGGAAAATGACTGGTTTCAGAGAGTGGTATTTAATCTGCATATTTTTATCAGTACCTGCTAATTGGCTCTCCATTATTAGCAAACCAAATGTCAAAAAATGCAAGTGTAAATTAGTTGTGATTACACTGAGTGGTCAAATGCTTAGCAATTTAATATTGGCATCACACTGACCTGGTGGACAAGAAGTACTTAGGTAAAAGAAAAACCAAGAAAACAAAAGCAAAGCTTAAGACAATTCCAAAACACAGGAAGATAAAAAGAATAGAAGTTTCACTTAGCTTGTTTGGACCTTACTAGGGTAGTTTCCATATTCAGGTCATCTTTTTTTAGTGCTGTCTTCCTTTCCTGGATGCAGAATGCTGTCTTTTCCAACGGTCCATACCTGTGACTCTTTCTTACACAGCAGAAAGATCCAGAAATGTCCCGGAGTTATGCATACCCTAAGAGGGTCTTGCAGCCTGTCACCTAAGGGGTTCAGAGGAGACATGAACTCTACATCATAATGGAAGAAACTGATGTACCTCACTACCTACTTCTGCTGCTTGATCGGCATGAAGCCACCATCCTGTTACCTTTTCCTGAGACATCTCCATTCCAATCTTTTCTTCTTTCCCGTCTTCCTGACCCGCTTATGGCTTATGGATTGCCGTAAGACCCTCCTGCATCAGGGCCTGTCTGGGCCAACTGGGCACATTAGTTCTGTAATTTTAGACAAGTGATTTCTCCCTCTCTGTGTTCTCGTCTGAAAACTCCAGGCAACTACTGCCCTCCATTCATGGGGTTGTCCTGAGGTTTAGACAGGGCAAAATAGTTCAGCATTCACTTTTGCACACACACAGGGAAAAATACGTATCACACAGACAATGTCTGGGATGCATTTAGAGTACAGTCAGTGTTATTCAAAGGGTGCTGGTGAAGTTGGGAGCAAAGCGGAGGGGGGGAGCTCTTGTTTTCTGTACATCTTTTTCCTTTACAGGTGCATCTAAAACAACTTGCAGTTGATCAAAAGTCTGCTTATGGTTCAGTTTGGTTTGCTTTTGTTTTTCAGTGTGATGAAGCCCATGGCCTTACAAATGCTAGGCATGTACTCAGCACTGGGCCACCTCTACTGCCCCTTGGCTGCCTTTCATTGTGTCTCACTGTGAAATCTTTAGTCAGAGAGACGTCACTCAGTGGGTCCCAGAGTTCCTTACATGTTTTAGTTTTAGGTATGAAAATTTTAATTCAGGACAATGCCAGGCCTGGAGAAACCGAGACAGCTGTCACACTATACTGTTTTTGCTTGTAATTACATCTTCTTGTCTAAGCACAACAACTGCCGTAAAGCAGAGATTCAGCAAGATCATGACCAAGTAGTCATGAAAGAACATGTGTGGTGTGTTGTTTTTCTTTAGAAGAGTACTCACAGATGTAAAGGTAAGTAAAACATGTCATCAAGGTCATCTACACCCCCCAAAATGTGGCTGTGCTACATGATATGGCCAAGGGTTACAGTATGAATGGAATTAAGGCTGCTAGGAAACTCACTCACAGAGGTGATCTCAGACAATCTAGATAGGCCCCTTGTAACCACAAAGCCCTTATACACAGAGGAGAGGCAGTTCAGAGGTAGATGTGACTCTGGAGAACAGAGTGAGGAGGAATGAAATGTTCGTCACCCCTCTTGGGCTTTGAATGTGGAAGAATGTAGTTGTACCAAAGAGTTCCACAGTAATCTGAATGGAATATAAACATGATTTATTTATTTGGGGATCAATTCATAATAAGGGTAGTGATCTGCAGTCCTCTGCATGCATTGGGAGCTGGAACTGAATCCAGCAGTAAAAAGGGGCTGTGCACACTTTTCGTCTGCACTTATAGTACATGAGACCATGCCCCAAGTGGGCAGGTATCTTAAATGCTATTGGCTGATGGAGTTTCCACAACACCTCTCGCTTTTGTCTAAATAAGACAGTAATAAGTCTATACAAAACTATACACAATAAGAACAAATATCAAGTATAAAAATGCTTGGCTAAGTCATGAGAGGAAAGTAATTATGACTATCTAATCTTCAACCCCATCAAAGACCTGAGAAGGGAAATAATATTACTTGAGTAAATAGAAAGTTCAATCAAGCATCTTCCAAAAGGTGCAAAAAATGACAGAGACAACTGACTACTTGGGCAATCACCCAAAGTCTTATTTGCAACATTTGGGCAACCAACTTTAGCCTACAGGCCCATAGTATCTGGCAAACTTTTCCATGAAGCAGGAAATTTGAA
>LOJH01052620.1:0-11032 GCA_001685095.1 Ellobius talpinus
AGGCAGAAAGTAGAGGCAGGGCAAGGAGAATTATGGGAAGAAGGAAGTTTCAGTTTGTAGTCGTGACCCAGCCTCAGAGGAAGCAAGATGTGACTGCCTCACTGAAAGGGGTACCAAGTCATGTGGCTAACACAGACAGGAATTATGGGCTAATGTAAGTTATAAGAAATAGTTAATAAGAAGCCTGAGTTAATGGGCCAATCAGTTTGTAACTAATGTAGACCTCTGTGTGATTCTTTGGGACTTAACAGCTGCAGGACYGGGCGGGACAGGAAAACCTTGGTCAACACAAAAGTTTTAGATATTTCATTTGTTCAGACATGTGGCCCTCACCAGATGCTTTCCATAAAGATGGGCTGTGATTCAGGGGATGAATGTTTACAAAGAGAGACAGTGAGTTGGATACCATTCTCTTTTCCCACCATTTTTATCTCTGCATAGAACTTTGTTGCTTACTATTTTCTTGCTATGACAATCTAAAGTATACTGCTTCCTCCTTTTCCCTAATTACAAACAATTTCCCCTGAAAATTGCTTTGTAAGCAGATGTAATAATCCTTTGTAACTCAGTTTTCATTGCCTTTCTACTTGTTTATGATTTTTAACACTGGTTTTGTGTTGTACTTATTATTTTGGTCCCTTTTATGCAATCACTGATGTTTTTATGTTAGGATATGAAAGTACATTTGATTTTGAAAAGTACCTATTTAGCATATTAAAGACTATGTATTTCAAAATATATTATCACTTGAAAGAAAGTTGATGATTCTCCCTCTCTGTTCTCTCTCTCTCCTCTCTCTCTCTCTTTCTCTCTCTCTCTCTGAAAGGGATAAGACTTGCCCACAGTGCCAACAGTGCCATAGGTAATTATTAGCATCAATTAGAATAATGACTCTAGCAATCAAATTACCCTCCTCTTAAATTAGTTTTCCTCCATTATCTCATGCTTCTTTTAACAAGTGCTTAGCTACTTTTCTTTCTCTGGTGTTTCTCTCAAGAAGGGTCCAACTTCTGCCCCATGATGAGCTCTTTGTTTCGGCCTGCCTAGAAACAGTGGAAGTGAAGAATTTTCAGAAGCCTTTCCCTGAGACCCAGTCCATAACAGGAACTTTTCTTTAAAAGATAAAATAGATGAAATAAGTCAACCTTTTTTTTCCTTTTGGTCAGCTGTGATGCAGATAGCAATGCATTTGAATTGGGTCATCTACAATTTAGTACTGGCCTTGCTAGTAATGAATTAAAAATAATTATTTCATCTTTTTGGGTCTTGGCTTTCAAACGTTTAAATGAAAGATATTTTTCCTACATTATTTCCCCTGGGATAACCAACTCTAATTAAATATGTCATATAATATGAAGAAGGTCAACATTTAATAGAGAAAAGTTGAGAAGTATAAAAAAATTAAAACCAATAACACACAAGCTTAAAAGTGACCAGGGTTGTTTCTCTGTATCATTTCTTATGAGGCTCTGTTCTATGGTATGAGATAAAATTGGGGTTACACTATATTCAAACTTGTAGACTTATTAAACAGATACTTAATCTCTTCTAGTATAAAATTGTTTATTTGATTCTGGAGTGATTTTCTTCTTATATTTACCTCTAAAACTACTGGTCTTCCTGACACTCAGCCATTCTAGGCTTTTTTCTGGGTATCATTCTACTACACTAAACTTAGTTTCAAACTGATAGTATTATTTGGTCCTAACAACAGTGAAGGCAGGTAGGCAAGGCAAGTGATTTCTGTTCATCTAACTTTGGCAGGTGAGAAAAAGAGGACTCATTAAGATGATGCTTTAGTCTAATTATAAAGCAGTAGATGGTCAAGAACAGGGAACTGGAAGCCAAAACTGCTGGCCATATTGTCAAATTGTTTCCATTTGGTTTGAGTTCTAAACACAAACTCTACTGTTAGCTAGCTCAGGGAGATAGACAACTTTTGGTGATTTTTCAACTTTTTGCTGCCAGTGAATATCCATAAAGAAGAACTGTATGTTAAGAAAATTGAGATTATGTTGATTGCTCTGTTTTAAGTAATCACTTATAATGTTGACTCTATTAAATGAATGATCCAATTATCTCTACTGTGTTGGCCCAATTTTGATTTTTCTCCCTGGTACCACTATCACCATCTTGTCTCAGTTACCTAACTGCCTGTGATAGGCCTCTGCCTGGCCACTTCACTTCTGACTCTAGGGATTGTTCTGTTGTTGTATTTGATTTGGAGGATTATAATTAGCTACTTTGAAATACAATCACACTAATGAAATACAAGGATGGGAAACTGGGAGCTGATCCAGCACTGGTGGATCTGTGACAGAAATGCAATTTCTTTCATAATTGGTTTGAATTATAGTTGGTCACATTGAAGTCTGATGTTGACTAATTCTTAGTTCAGTTTTTATTGTGCACTTGTTAAATAATTCTGGAATTAAGACATGTAGGTGACCTAATGCCAAACCACACCGTGAATCTGACTTTCAATCTCCAATTAGCTGGTAGGCAGAGAATAGTCACGCAGTCCAGGTATATAAAAAATAATGGGGGTTAAGGTTATATTTACTTGGAAATTTTAATGTAGAACTTGGTCTTTTTTTTTTCTTGAAGCTAAATCCTCATTAACCTTTGGACTTGCCTGAGCACAAAGAAATTGTAAATTCCAGTATCCCTCCTATAAATGATCTTTCTTATAGCTTGGCAGAGAAACCCTGCTGACCTACGACAGAGGCCCAGGTTCCAACAGCAGGAATGTCTGAAGACAGCCAGAGACCAACTCTCACCTCCAGCCTCCCAGCCTCCCAACATCATTTCCTTTCTTCTTCACGGTATGCAGAGCCAACCTTCAGCTAAGTCACAGTCCTCTCCCCACTGAAATAAGTATTCACTGATAATTAAGAGGTGTCTAAGAAAGTGTTGACTTATGACATCCCCTAGAAAAGAATACTAGTCTGACAGCTTCATAAATGGGATATGGGACTGGGATTCCTCCCAGCCACCCTCTTTTTTCTTGGAAATTTCTTTTCCTGGCCTGGACACTTTGTCCTCTTCAGCTGTTCAAAGATTCATAGCATTTGCTTGCACACCATTCAAAATAATTTAGTGTCCAGAACTGCTGGTTCATTGCAATCAAGTAAATAGTTATGCCACCTTGGAGTAATAATATGAACTCAAGCCATCAGTGTCCACAAAAGTCTTACCATCAAAGACTGGGGGCTGTAACAGAGGGTCAGCCGTATTTCTTCTGAGGAAGGCTGCAGCATCTCCAAGCTCAGACAGATTCATCATTCTTACAGTATCCACTGTGAGAAGGGGAAGTGGGACTCCAGGTAATACAAAAGGATTTGTTCTACTAAAAGAGAAATGGGAAGAAAAAAGTAGAATTGAGGCACTTGCTCTAAAATGATAAATCATTCATAATAGATAGACCAAAGAATACTTCTTCCATGCCTGTGCCATGGTACAACTGTACTCAAGAACATATAACTTCTAGAAAGCTAGGTCATCCATTAAGCACTGAAGGCTCAGTGCCCCTAGATCATTGGTACTTTCAGGAACCAGGGAAATGTATCAATTCCTTTAAATATCAGAAGAAAAATAAAAATAAAATATTGATGGCATATAATAATAATATTAATCCAGATTTTAATTGTCTTTATACCAACATGATTTCAAAACTAAATTTTGGTAATTATGTGGAGGAAATACATCTAAAATGACAAAAGTCCCGGAGGCTGATAGAAATCAGACTATAACCTGGAGCCACAGAGAACTGACCTTAGCATGTGGCATAATGGGTGAAACTGAAAAATGTCAAATTTCAGACACCAGGCCTCTTGATATGAATGGAGGATAGACTCTCACTGCCTCTAGGTATACCGAATATCAAACATAGAGTGAGGTGACAGAGGAGAATAGGTATTCAGATTTGTTTTCAGTATGAGAATAGAATAATAAAAATGTAAGTGTCCTTTAGGAATTGATTATCTGGATCAGACAGTTTACAAAGGCAGGTAGACACCAAGGAAATGCCAAAATCAGTAAAGAGAAAGCAAAGGTCAGAAGTGGGAAGCAGGTTGGGGTGAGGGTCTAAAGTAGGTAAGAGTTCAAATGCTCACTGGATCAAGAAATTCTTGGCGAGACTGAATTGCCAGGCAAATGAGTAGCCTAAAGTAAGCCTAGAAATGAATTCCTTTGTCTTGAATTATGGTTATACTATAGGCAACTTTTAAAAAGAAATATCTACCCACCATCAAATGAGGTGCTGGTACTGTAAGGTCAGTGAGGGAAGCAGGAAGATTAAGTAAGGGAAGAGGTGTACTCATAGAGCCAAAACCCCTGAGCTCATGTCCTGAGCAAATGCTTTTTCATGGTTTTTTTATACTGGGAAATACTTTTGCTCTCTACTTTCTTTTTTTTCTTTTTGTTTTTTATTTTTCTACTCTTTTTTATTATTCTATGTATCTTTTACATCATGTATCTTGATCACATTCATTTCCTTGTCCCTTCACATCTGTCTTCTACACCTGCACCCCCCCCAATAAAGCAAAATTTAAGAGAAAAAAGAAAAAAAATTAAAGGGTAAACATTCAAAATCTCCTCATGGAAGCTTCAGTGTGACACAGTGAGTCACTACTTTCTGAAACAGAGTCCTTTCTTCCATAATTTCCTAACGCTTGAATCGAAGAGTGTCTTCCTTGACCTTGATTTCCTGTTCCCCAAAGATAGAACCCTTGGCATTTCTCTGATTCTTCCTTCTCTACCACGTGCATATTCAAAGAATCGTCATCTTCTACTGCTTCTGCATTTATCAAGTCCTTACCCACTATTATTTGGCACAGCTTTGATTACCGTGAAGCCTGCCCTTTTCCCTGACAAGTGTCTGGCCTCATTCCTAGGCACAAGCCAGACATAACTATGTCTGTAATGAGGCCCATATTTCTCGACCCAGATGATTAGACCATACTTGAGTAGACATTCCACTTGGACGGTAAGAATGTGCCCTGGGGTGTGGTTTTGGAATTTAGTGGCCACTCTCAGTCTGATTACTGCCTGAAAGAAATGGTATCAACTCGAAGATTGAGGTTGACACTCCAGGGTGACTACCAGTGACACCTGTGCCCTAATCAGCAAAGGTATCAGTAACAAGGAAGCCACAAGACTGAGAAAAATCAGCATATGAGAGTAAGGAAAGGAAGAGAGAGGTAGCTTTCCTAGCAATGGTATCCAGTGAGACGTAGAGCCACTTCTTGGTTATGGTACCTGTAGATTCAACAAATTCTCAGTCAACTCCTCCTATGTAAGCCCCAATTAAAGTGACCTTGAGTGCATTTCTCTTATTTTTATACAAAATACCTTTAAGTAAAACAATTTGTCACACTTATTTGTTCTTATTTTCTGTCCTAGAGAATGTACAGTATTTATATGAATCAGCACATTCCTTGATACATATAAAATCTTTATTATTATTATTAACGATTCTTTTGTAGCCAGAAAGATGACTCAGTGATTGGTAAAGGTACTTGCTGCCAACCCTGACAACTGATAACATGTGTTTGATCCCCAAAACATGCATGTGGAAGGAGGGACTCTGCTTCTGCAAGTTATTCTCTGACCTCCACATACATCATGGCATGCATGTCTACACACGCCTGCACACACACACACAAACACACACAAGTAAATGTAATAAAAGTTTAAAGTATTAATTAATCTTGCTCAATAGACATTTGTATATTTTCTGATTGTTTTGCTAAATATATAGGACAGTATCTTTACTTACTAAGTTAGTCTATGATTCTGAGATATATGAAGTTGTTAACAGAGAATAACAGCTAAGACTGGTGTTTCAATTTCTTTTTTGTTATTGTAACTGCTACCACAAATCCATAAAGAATAAATACATATTTATTTAGTTAATAGCTCTAGAGATCTGTAAATTTATGTACATGATGTCATCATCATTAGCATCTGGCAAGGGCCTTCTTGCTGTGTCCTGAAATGGCAAATATCATCATATGATAAAGCAAGCATGCCAGAAAGTGCCTGCTTTTATTTTATTAAAAATAAACCTCTCTACAATCCATAGGAGGGTTAGTTTATTCATGACGGCTATCATCATAAGTTTGAAAATCAGTTTTTCAGTGCATTCAAACCATACTGGGAAGTAAGAGGGAAAATTTCAAGAAGACAGCTACAAACATAAATACAACAATGCAAAAATCTGCTTGGATTGTGATCTTCCCTGGGAGATTATGTTCCCTTTCATTATACCCCTGATGACCTCAGTTAGGCTATAGCTCATTGTTCTTATCTGCCTGGTGTACAGTAAGCTTCCTAGAGAAGGAATGCAGAATTAGGTACAATGGTGGTATTTAGTGCCTAACTGCATGCAGAAACTTGATTGATACCTCTTAGGAAATTGATAAAATAGTTGGACAATTTTCATATCAGCAACTCTGATAGTTTTCCATGTTAGTTTCATCATAATTTGTTAGATTCCCTTGAGTTCTTCCATGTATATTTCCCCTTAAAACTTTCCATTGCTGGGAAACCATGGTGCAAATTATGCAGAAAATACAAATATTTATTTAGTAAATAAGCACTAAGTATCTTTCAGCAAAGCTGCTTTGATTGTTCACAGTGAAGACAACATGCCAAAAAGAATGAAAATGGATTTCTCCAGATGTCAACAGAGGAAGAACAGAATTACCAAGCATGTAAATGATCCCAAACAAGCTGGGGCATATGTCTCAAGGAAGTAAATGAAACCCATTTAAAATACAAGCCCCAGTGAACACCACAAATCCGGGAGTGCTTGTACTTAGGGACGCTATAGTGTAAAACAATAACGCTGATGCCTGCTAATATTCATGCTTCAGGATAATCCCATTTTTGCCTTCCCTCTGAAAGATTTGCTTGGTAGAAAACCCACATGTACACAGGCCTTCAAAGAAATCCACCAAGCTCCATGCGCTATAGCATTATATTTATGCATATACACTTTGGATCTTAATAAAAGCAGGTGCCTTTGCCAGGTTATCTCCATAAGGAGAAATGTGAAAATATTTAATTGAATTATAAATCAAGAACACTGAAAAATAATTGGGTTACAAATTAATTGTTATGGTTTGGGCTTAAAAATAGCCTTAAAGGTGTATGCATTGAAAAGTTGGTTCCAGTTGGCAGTGTTATTGAGCAGTGATTAGATATGAAGGATGTAACTTTATCCATTGATGAATCCATTGGTAAATTCACCATCAATTTGCTGAATGGGCTATTAGGAGGTAGAGCCTATTTGGAGGAAGAATATCATTGGGAGCAAAGGACATTTCTTGTTTCCAGTTCCCCTCTTTCCTTGCTTCTAGGCTGCCATGAGATGAGCAGCTCGGCTCTGCCATCCAGTTCTATGTGCTGTACTCCCTGAGCAAGCTGGCATGGACTGCAGCCTTGGAACCACGATTCAGAAGACCTTCCATTCTTGTGTTATTTTTCTCAGGTATTCTGTCATAGTGACACAAAGCTGTCTAGTGCATTCAGGACCCACCCCGATGGGCATGTGGCCACTTCTGTTCAGACCCTTCCTTCCTCTAGTTCCCTCGTCCAGCTTCTGTGCCATCCAGTACGGTGCCTCCTCTCCACACACTCCCTCGTTTCTCCATCTTTCATCCAGATCTTGGGTCCCTTCATTGTGCTAGTTTACTATTTATTAAAGAAAGTTCTGATTAAATTTCTGCCATATATTAAATTCAAGTTGCCTAGCCTGGCCTGAAGCATGTGAATTCAGTAGTAAGACACAGAGTGAATTGTGATCTTTTTGCACAGGATAAGATCTTAGTAAACATCTAGAGAATTAGCCAACTAACAAAGACTAATCCATTTCCCAAGAGTATAGAATAATACCAGTGTCTTCTAGGTGAGGTAGAGTTCAGGAGGTTTTGGAGTCCAGATGGCCTGTTGTTCCTTTTTTTAGGTACAAATTTTGATTGAACTTGGCTATATGTCTGCAGAAAACTGTGGCCATGAGATATTGTCTAAGGAGGAATGCCCTGGGGACTGGGGAACAAGACTGCATGGACTGGACAGGGATGTACTAAAGAAGAAACACAGAGAAAGGGGTCAAAAAAGACTATTTGTTCAAACTCTGCTTGAAAGGCTATATTTAGTAGAGAGCTAAATGATGCACAAACGGCAGGAGAAAAATTAAAAATCATTAATGCCTGCAGTGAACCAAGAGCCTTTGTGGCTCCATCTACAATTACCCTCCTTTTCAGGTCCTTGTGCTGACCACAGCTGCACTGGCCATGGAAAGACAGGGTCATGCTCTTAGTTCCAAAGATTTTAAACAAGATCTAACCTTTATGTACAGGCAAGATGCACTTAGTTTAAAGCAGGGAGGGGCAGGGAGATGATTCATTGGATAAAAGTTTTTATTTCCCCAGCATGAGAACCTGAGTTTGATACCTCAAAACCTATATAAAACCAGAGTTCTCAGAAAAGCCAGACCTATAACATGAACTTCTGCAGCACTGGCAACCCAACAAGGACACAACAGGAAAAAAAAACAAACCCTGATTCTAACATGGTAGAAGGCAAGGACCAACACCTAAGGGTGTCTGTCTTTCACTTATGTGCCTTGGCTACCATGCCCTCAACACACACACACACACACACAAATACATTTTGAAACCATCACCATCTTGTTTTATAGACTATATGAAAAAATGCATTTTTAGATTTATGGTTCAATCATCCAAAGTAAGTATAAGGATAAAAGAAACTGTGTGACTGCATCAGGGAAATCGGATTGAAAAGACAAATTTAAGCATTTAGCTTCATTTTAAAATAAATATAGTCAGCTCATGACATGTGCATTGAATTATCCCCAGATCCTTTTCCCCCCTTCCAGACAGAGTTTCACTACATATTCCAAGCAATCCTAGGGCGCATCATCTTCTTGTTTCAGCCTCAAAGTATAAACACATTAGGAATCTAACCTCAGAGTTGGTTCTATCTCAGGATTTTTCATGGTTCAATTTTAATACTAACTAGCTCAGTGCTCTGTAATTTTAAAAAAGTAACAAAAACTGTCAAATAAATTGTTGCATTGAATTCACCATCCAACAGCAACAGGTTGAAAGTATCCTTAGTTCTAAGAAAAAATTTTCAGATATACTAAAAAGAAAAATTAAGGAAGAGTAAGACTGAGGTTTTTTAATGCTTATTTTTCAGAAAGTTAAATGTACTCTTCCACAAAAAACAAATTAGTAGATAGTAAATGCTAATTGTAACAGAATGTGATGATATTCATAAATGGCATGAACCCATAATCTGCAGGGTACAACTGCTGATGTTATTATTTAGCACAAAAGATACACATTAAATATATTTAGTGAATTTAAAGGCTCATGTAAACCTGTGTCATTATTTGCAACATTTTCTTTGTTTTTTATGTATTCTGAATGCTACGGCCTCACCTCAGGTTAATTATGGAATTTTTTATTAAGCATGACTGCAATCCACATATTCACAAGTATTCAATGATACACTTACTTCAAGTAAAGCAGGGTATTATGTAATCAACTTCAATTAAATTTAACAAGCACTTTGTAAAATATCTAGCAAATGTTAAGAGTTGAAAAAATACTTAGGGTACCAAAACTATCAATATTTAACTTCTGTTTTCCATATTTAAGTCTAGTAGAAGATAAACTTGTCAGCAGATGATCTTCAGTATTTGTACAATAACAGATGTGTATTCGTCCCATTGTAATAATGGGAAAGAAGCTCTGTTGTTGAAAGTATTACCTTACATAAATCATGCCATATTGTAAACAAATTGTATTAACATATTACATTGCATATAATGAATAACCCCATGGTTAAAAAACTAGTAAAAATAACAAACTTTCATACCTGCTACTTAATATGTTGGTACAGAGACACAAAAGCCTACCTTTCTGAGAGCAAAAGAAACGCATAGATCCGGTCTTAGCAAGACTTTATACACTACTGTCAAGGTCATGAGTGACAACCTCAGTCAATTCTGACATTGTTTCTAAATTTGTCTGCTGGTTTTTGAGAAGTTGAACCCATGGATATGAATCTGGCACCCAAAATGTCTCTAAGAGAACTCTGTGAGACGCCAGGGAACAATTCCATTTCGAGAACTGAAATCCACTGGCTAATTTGACCCATTCTCCAAATGTTTGCTGTATAATGAGATTAGGCAATATTAATAAGAGAAGCCAAGCAGCGTCTCTGGCTCTAGAGTCCCTCTGCTAGTAAGCCCAACAGTTAGTGATCTCAACAATGTTTAATCCTTGCAAGAAAATACTCACTAGCAATTTCTACTACTTATTTAGGTCATATTTGGAATAATAGGAAATAAAATTTATTAAGGGTACACTATGTCCCAATCCCTACTCTATACTGCATATGTGACCTCAGCTAAACCTCATAACAACAATATAAAGAAGGTTTTGTTATCCCTAGTTTACAAATAAAGAAACAGGTAAAAGCGATAAACAAATAACTATTGACCCAGTTCTTCAGTGTGACAACTGATTGAAACTAGGGCCTCACGCATGCTCAGTAAGTGGTCCACCACTGAGATACACATATAACTTTTTTACTTTTAAATTTTGAGATAAATTGCCAATAAGTTGCCCAGCCTGACCTATACCCTGTGATCCTCCTGTCTGAACCTCAAGTAGTTCAGATTACTGGTGGGGGCCATCATGCTCAGCTGAGCCAGTGAGACAAGATTTGAACCTAAAATGTTGGAAGTCCAACTTTCTCTTTTGTAGCCACTATGAAATATAATTATCAACTCAGAAATTGGATAACGTTTTTTTATTTCCCCCTCCCCACCCAAAATTGCAGTTTTTAAAAAGCCTTCATCTCTCCAAGGAAATTTATTGCTATTTATCTTTTCCAACATGTAGGGCATTTTCTCAGTCTCTAGGTGAAGCTCCTAGCTAGTAAATAATAATAATAATAATAATAATAATAATAATAATAATAATAATAATAA
>LOJH01052623.1:791-11773 GCA_001685095.1 Ellobius talpinus
ATGTACACTGCACACACACACCAGGTGCCCGACTATGTACACTGCACACACACACCAGGTGCCTGACTCTGTTCCTGACCATCATTTCCAACTGGCGATATTTTTTTGATGGAAGGCATCCTTAAAATTTTTACTTTTAAAGCTGAAAAGGAGATGCTAATATGACTCCATTACAACAATGCACACAAAGGCAGAAGCGAATTAACACTAACACTGATTATAAAGTGTTCTACTTACTGACAGTGCAGACAATTTTCTTCCATGGGATTATGACACCACTTCTTTTTTAATAACATCGATGGAATCAATAATAAACTTTGGTGTAGTGACAAACAACTAAAGCACTTTTATCAAACACTACACAGAACTAGCGCACTACTAAGAGAATGGAATCAACAGTGGTGAAGACCAATGCAACTCGCCAACACGACCCTTGGTCACAGTGCACCTAAGTCACTCTAATGAAGATCGCCTCACCCATGTAGGACCCCAGGGCCACCCCAGCCAGGACTTCGTTAGCAAGGAATGGAAGATGGAGGTTTCTGAGCAAATGTATTCCCCTCACTAGAGAATGACCTGAAACAGTCGCAGCGGGCCTCAAATACCTGGAATTCTGACCAGAGGAGCGTCTGAATTTTACCATTATTAAGGGCTTATGTTCTAGGGTACCTGCAATGACATATGTTTATCCTGAAGTCTTCAAGGGGTGGTTAAAGCTTTTTGAAAAATGCATTTCATTTTCAGTCTTTGGCCTTCCTAAGTCTCTTACTTAACTTCCCATACACATATGTAACTGGGTGCTGTTTATCCACCCTAAGCTAAGACAGCGTGAGCATTTGTCTTCTGTTAGGAAAACAGCCCTCTGTGACCAGTTGCCCCACGGAGCATGAACATCAGTGGCCTGGCCCTGGGTCCTCCTGGAGCAGCACCCATTCTCTGTGCCTACAGTAAGACTTTGAGGCACAACTGTCCCCAAGAGAAGCCTGTCCTAAACTAGGGTGTATGCCTTTGCTTAATTCAGGGGAGGCACGTTCGTCCAGTGTGGAAGAGAGGGGGTGATGAACTGAATCTGCCTCATAGTTCAACAAATTAAAACAAGCATGTAATTACAGTTTCAAACATTATCTTAGATGTCTCTTATATAAAGTATACTTTCCCCCACAGCAAAGCTCACATTAATATTCAACTCTGGGGCAGTATGAGCGCGATGTGTGAGCTCAAATCAGTAGGAGGCAGATCAAACACACAGTTTTATATCTATTGAGTTTACTTTTGCTAGTTGTCTATAAGGGGATGCAACTTTCTTAATCCATCAAACTGAAACTGGGCTGGGTAGATGGCTCAAGCCTTAAGAACACTTGATGTGGCCGGGCAGTGGTGGCACACATCTTTAATCCTAGCACTCCTGGGGCAGAGGCAGGCAGATCTCTGTGAGTTGAAGGTCAACCTGGTCTACAGAGCTAGTATCAAGACAGGTTCCAAAGCTACAGAGAAACCCTGTCTCAAAGGACCAGAAAAACAAAACAAAACAACAACAACAACAACAACAACAAAAACCCACTTATTGTGTGAGTCTAATGACCTGAGTTTGGTCCTGACCCACGTGCAAAAACACAAGCAAACAATAAATAAGTACGGCAGCTCAAAGCTGTAATCTCAGAACTCCTATGGCAATACAGGAGGCAGAGGTAGAACTCCTAGAAAGCTTGCTGGGCTAGCTAGCCTAGGGCAGTGCACAGTACACATGCAAAAAACAAGGAAGACTCTATCCCAACTGGAAGGAGAGAACCAACTCCTCAAGGTCCTTTCTGAGCACCAGAAGCTCTCACTGACAGGTGTACACCTGCACACACATGCCCCACCCCCATGCACACCAGAGAGTGGGGGAGGGGGGAGAAGGACAAAGTACATCTTAAGGAAATATTCAAAATTCAGCCAGGAGGAAACACAGACGCACAGATGGCTCGCCACTTACCTGAAATCCACGGTACTTGTAAAGGGTCCCTCCGGTGAGCAGGGGGACCAGCCCCAAGGAAGCCACACCCACATACTGACTGGGAAAGAGGAAGAGAGTCACGGAACAGCTATTGGCCACACAGTCCTTGGCCAGAGATTCATACACAGTTGTCTGGGGCTGGAAAAGCATCTGAGGAAAAAGATGGAAGAAATGAAAAGCTATACAGTATTTTTTTTATTATTAAAATTTAAGTTTCTATTAATTTTTTTAATTGGGCATTTTAAATGGGGAAAAATACGGAATTTCTACCTCCAGTTAAGTGGACTAGGCTAATGAAATAACAGCCTTCAGGTTATCTGATACTCTAACACCCCTAATGGGATTGTCCCTGCTCCCATCCTCAGTCCATAGGCCTGGATACAGCTCTGTGGATTGGATGGTGCTGGGTGGCTGAGGGGCATGCACCTCAGTCACACCCATCTTCCATCACCAGAGACTGTTCCCGGCTGCCACACTGTCTCCGGCTTGAGTGATGGCTTCTCTTCAGCATCTGACTTTGGCTTCACGACTGGTGTCTCTTCCTCAGAATGAGGTCACAGAGCAACCGCATTTCCGCTCCACTTTCTTCTTCGTGCAAGCCCTCCTTTCCATTTCTCTAAAATTCTCATCTGACACAGGTTACACACGGAAGATGTCTCAGTGTAGACACGTCAGCCATCAGCCTCTCTGGCGATATGAAACCCCTTAACAATTTACAATTCAAAATACTCATGGAGGATGGGACCCCTTTTAATAATGCTTCAACGGACACTTCAAAGAGTAAACACCCCCAGGTACCTTCTCTTTGTCTGTGTTAACCAGTTTTTTGTCGTCTCTGTTCTTGAGTTTTCCCGGTGCTTCTGCAGTAGGCAAGGATGAATGGAAGATGAAAAGCTTCCCAGGGCACTCTGCTGCCTAAAAGCAACGCATAAAATGTTTGCTTGTTGCGGCTTTATTTTTAAGAGACTCATAAATGTATGAAAATCCCACCTCACTGCAGTCAGGAAGGTAACGATGAAAACAGAACAAACTACGGTTGAGGTGGGGGACAAAAGGGACCTCTTGCAAGTCTCTAGAGGGGAGCCCACCAGCCAATCACAATGGAAAACAGTGTGGAGGGCCCTCCAGTATCTGCGGACCCACCAGACTATGGGAAGGAGCTTTCCGAGCAATACTATTAGTAGATTGCTTTTGCAAACCAAACTTTCACCTAACCTGGGGCCAAGTTAATGATGCGCTTGGAGATCATTTATCATCATGAGGCATTCGTTTTGCTTACACACTGTATACTCAGAATTAACTGACGGGGGGAAAAACAATGTAACTGATTTTTCTACATTTTCAACTCCCTGATATAACATGTTCTCTGTTTCTCCCTAGTGACCCATTCACGCCCTAACTTAGGACAGTGTGCCGGGGGGTAAGATGTGGTGATCAGACCTAAGACCATTCACTGGAGGCAGAGAGGCATTAAAATCAACCTTAAAGGGTTTTAAAAAAAAATACATGAGTATAGATCAATAACATGTGGTTGTGGCTTTGTGTGCTGTTAGGGGTCCATAGGGCCAAAAAGCAATATGCTCTCTTGTGAAATATCTATAGGAGACTGATTAAGACATAAGTTCCTATTTGCTACGCTGTTCAGTGAGTAAAGAGGATGGCCTTTGTTCAAGAGACTTGATCAGGTCAGAACTCTTCTAATCCAACAGGCTCACTCTCGAGAAAACAATACTAATGGTTAGTTTATTATTTTTTTAATGTGACATTGTCTCGCCTGATGACAAAGATACTATATATATATATATATATATATATTCCCCTGAGTCCACACACCACAGTAAAAGCTGCAAACCCATGTTTATGACAGCACTGTTCACAGCAGTCAAGTAATGGAATCCGTCTAGGTGTTCGTCAGTAGGTGACAAAGGACATGTAGCACATAGACACATGGCATTTTAGTCAGCTATTAGGTGAAATAAAATTATTTGCTGGGAAATAGATGCAAATGGAGATTATCATATTAAGTTAAATAAGCCAGACTCAGAAAAACAACAAGTTTTCTCTCATTTTTGGCTCCTGTGCTTCATATACACACAAAAAGCCATACATGTATGTACATGACACGCTAGCAGAACCAATACCAGAGATGGGGGAGAAAGAAGGGGTGCATGCAGGAGAGACAGGATACATTCAGCACTATCCACAGTGCATTTGCAAACTGCCTACTTATTTCCAGAAGGCTTAATTAAAATATTCTTCAGCATTAAAACCACCACAAAAGCAACACCCTGCATTTGTGTTTGAATGGTCACCACCACCACATTTTCCCTCAAATTTAAATGACCCTCCCCTTCTGTTTCCTGCTTCCCAGACTGCATCTTGTCTTTTACTGTATAAAGGAAAGTGAAAATCACATCATATGGAGACTTCCTGTGTTAATTGGAGCAAACTAAAAATATTTCTCAGTCACACATTCAGCTCTCAGAAATATAAAGTAAAACGTTTCTCATCTGAGCCACCCAGTTCCTAGAGAATTCACTATCAATGTTCTCCGTGCCCTCTTGGATGTTGTCTAGTCACAGAAGTGCTGAAACTTGTACTCCAAAGATCACACGTTCCCACGGGGTTAGAGTCTTAGCTGTTGTGTTAGCTCTGTGACTTTAGGACAACCACTTAGCTCCTCTCAGCTTCATGCAAACCATACATGACAGAATAAGCACAGAACACAGAAGTTAGAAGTCTTTGATGGTTCAGTTAATCATAACAAACATACTTAATTGTCTGGTTAAATGAATGACAAGGCCCTACTCAGGGCCCACTAAGAAACTCAGCATTGTAAAAATATGAAGTAGCTGGGGCTGGGTGAATGGCTCAGAGCACAAAGTGCTTGCCATTCAAACATGAGGACTTGAGTACACATCCCCAGCTTCCACATACAAAACTGGCAGGCATGTTGGGTGCCTGGAATCCCAGCATTCAACTGGGAGAAACAGAGAAGACTAGCCAGAATTGGCAAGCTTCGGGTTCAGGAGAAACCTTGCTCCAAAGAATAACCATCAACACCCAGGCAAGTCCAATTTTTTGCCCAACTCTTTTTTTTTAAGATTTACTTATTTTTATCTTATGTGTTTAAGGGTTTTGCCTGCATGTATTTAAGCACATCATGTGTATATAGCATCCATAGAGGCCAGGAGAGGGCAGAGGATCCACTGGAATTACAGGCAATTGTGAGCCACCATGCGGGTGCAGGGAACTGAACTTGGGTCTTCTGCAAGAGCAGCAAATATTCTTAACCACAGGACCATCTCTCTCTAGCACCCCTTCAGTCCAATTCTTACACAGAAGTCTATGTATCAAGTTATTTGACTTAGATAAATGAGTTTGTCAGCAAACGGCATGTAATTGGTTCATGCATGTGTCAGAGTCTGAAGGAAACACTATACAGGAAGAAACAAGAGGCTGAGATTGGAAAATGCTGTGGACATAGCACAATGGAAAAGCATAAAGTCCCTAGTTGAGTATTTCCAGGGCCTTTAGGAACATGCACAGGACTGCCACCAACATCCCCAAACTGCTACTGTTTGCCTTTGTGACAAATTTACATGGCTTTTTTTTTCTAATTTTGGTGTTCTGTTTGCTTTAAGAAGTTTCTTAATAATTCTATACATATGTGAATTACATATACACATACACATACAATTGGCATATAATATATGTTAGTGGTATATAATAATTATATGATTAGTGCATATATAATTATATATATGTATTATACATATAAAGCTTTTATTTGGTATCTGGTAGAAAGAAAAGTTCTGAAAGGCCTTCACAGTAAAACATGTTCCCCTTTTCTTCCTTTTTAAATAACTTATTTATTTATTTAAATTAATATTTTTCATTATTTTACATACCACAGTTTCCCTTCCTCCTCTCCTCCCCTCCCCTCCTCCACACCCTACTCTAACCACTTCTCATCTACCCCCCTTCCCATCCACTACTCTTCCATCTCTATTCAGAAAGGGGCAGGCCTCCCATGAGCTTGTACAAAGCATGGCACATCAAGTTGAAGCAGGACTGAGCTCCTCCCCCTGCATCAAGGACGGGCATGGTAATTCAGTCCGCCCGTGTCCCCCCCAAGTCAGCTGAGTGCCAGGGACAGGTCCTGATCTCAGTGTTAGGAGCCTGTTTCTACTCCCTGCCCATAGTGACTGGGATTGCATCTCTGCCCTCTGTACACAATATCCTGAGCTACTGACCAAACCATAGTCCCGAACTTTCCCAAGTTACCCCTGGCCTCCCTACTCCCTCTTTTACTACCAGAAGAATTGTGTCTCATGATACAGAATTAAATCTCCCCTGCAACGCTTCAGAAAACTTAGGCACAGGACAGTCTAGACTGCTTGAAAAACACAAGCACTGAATGATTTTTCTTATTGATTGAAAAGAATGAATGAATGAACGAACGAATGAATGAATGAAGAGGCTTCCTCAACACTGTTTCTCCATTGCACATTCTCAAACATGTTAGCTTTTGTCCCAGTAGGGAAGGCTACAGGTGAGAATTTTAGAGGCTTCTTGTGTAAACTATACACATTTAAGTCTGATTTTCAGCTACCTGGGACCTGACTCTGTATTCATGAAATTAATCTTATGAACTGCTATGCTTAAATAGTAGTTTCTTTTTCTCATTTTAAAACATTAACACCTTTGTGCTGGCTAGTTTATGTCAACTTGATACAACCTAGAGTTATCTGAAAAGAGGGAAACTCAATTGAGATGATGCCTCCATGAGATCAGGTTATAGGCATTTTCTTAATTAGTGATTGATGGGGGAGGGCCCAGCTCATTGTGGGTGGTGCCATCCCTGGGCAGGTGGTCCTGGGTTCTATAAGGAAGCAGGCTGAGCAAGCAATGAAGAGCAAGCCAATAAGTAGTGCCTCTCCATGGCTTCTGCACCAGCTCCTGCCTCCAAGTTCCTGCCCTGTTGGAGTCCCTGCCCTGACTTCCTTTGAGGATGAACAGCGATACAGATGTGTAACCCAAATGAATCCTTTCCTTGCTAAGTTGCTTTGGTCATCTGTTGCCTCACAGCAGAGATAAGCAACACTAAGAGTTTTTGTAAACTTCAAGGATTAATATATTAATAAATAATATAACAATAAACTTGTAAACAAAAACATAATGCAAAAGCTATAAAGACATGAATGACAGGAATCAGACTGTCATGAATGAATGGCAGGGAAGGCTTCCTGCTACAGCAAGCACCGCAGAAGCAACTTCAGAGTATATCATCATCATCATTATTATTATTGACAATGATTCATCACGATTGACATCAAATTTTAGACAAAGAACAGCTTGTCATCATTCACTCCTCATGCCCCTCAGATGTAAGCACATACTTAAAACATCACTTCCAGCCTTGGTTTAAAGCAGAGCGATGCTTAGAGTCCTTCGTGACTCATGATATGCGGGGAGATTTACTAACGGACTTCTCACTGGAGGACATTGCTGACCTTTCCAAATGAAAAGGAACAGTCAGGATTTTAGTTATTTTGCGATATGAAATATCATAATTCCCAAGGCTTTCTATTGATCAATGATGGCTTTCAGTGGGGGGGCGACTCTAATACCGTCAAATCATTTGTGATATGAAATCTATTGCTAGATTTACATTAAATTGCCCATTATTCTGACAGCTGAAGACATTGACAACATCATGAGCAAATGCTCCTATACCGCACCTGAGCACTTAGACATCAGAAAACCTAGACCAGGTCAGGCTACAGAAATAGCTGCACCATTCGTGTGGGATCAGTTCCTAAGCTCAGCCCTATACCACCACTAACCCTGTGCACCTGGATCATTCTTGTTGTAATTATTACTCATTCTATTTTAGAAGTTGGTGTGGAGTTAATTTTAATAACACAGTTTTAAAACTAGCTTCAAGAATGAGCTGTCAAAACCAACAGGTTCAACTCTCGTGCTAAAGAAACAGCAACTGGGGACAGGGCCTTCTAGATTGCATTGCCTTCTTCAGTCCTAGGAAGACAAAATGTCATTTGAGCTCAGGCTTCCCAATGGACACAAGAACAACATCACGCCACTTAGACAGTGAGTGAAGCCATGACCATAAGCCACTTCTCTGATACCAACTATCCCCAGGCCTCACCTTTGCGTGTTTGAAAACCCCAAGGAAGGAAACAACAGTACAGGAATTTTTCTCATCATATCTGATAGCTCTGATTTGCCTGAACTAACTCTGAAAATAGATCACAAAAAGTTCACCTAAAAGTCAAAGAGAGGGGCTAAGTTGAAATCCTAACCAAACAGCTGTTGTGATGCTCAAAGGGTGTAAACACAGGAAGTACTTGTGGCTTGGACCACTTCCTCCTGAAAACGGGGCACGTTTAGAAACCCTAAGAACCTAGGGATTTAATGAAGACTGTATTTCTTTTCGCACACAAGGTCTTTCTTGCTAATTTCTCTGTTACAAACTTCATCTAATATCAAGTAGAGGTGGCCATTGCTCACCTTGAGTGCTTCCATGCCAGCCTGGATGACAGGAACAAAGACTGTCTCGTTTTCATTAGAGTCAGCAAACATCTCCGGAATCTGGTCCAATAAACTGAGGGAAACAAACAGGGAAAGGGTTTCAAGTGCTCAGCAAATCTATCATAAACTTCAGAAGATAAATCACTGATGTCCCAAGCCTGAACAAATAAGACATTTATTTGAAGGACAGCATGTGAGGGTAATTGTTACCCACAGGGAACAGGTGACCTGACACAGATGCTCCTTAAGGGAAGATGTTTTAGCACAGTCCGTCACCAAAACCTATTCTTTAGATGGAACATTTATTAAATTACACTCTTTGTAGATGTTTTTGATTCAATTATAATACCCAGGACTCTTTAAATAACACTCTATTTTAATATGTACAGTACACACAAGAAATGCATCCCTTTCGTCCCCTCTCTATCAAGGAGAAAGAATTTAAAGGCTGAGAGTGATTTTTTTTGATTTTTTATTGAGCTTTAAATTTTTCTCTGCTCCCCTCCCCACCTCTCCCCTTCCCTTCAACTCTCTCCTAAGGTCCCCATGCTCCCAATTTACTCAGGAGATCTTGTCNTATGAGTGAGTACATGTGATAATTGTCTTTCTGGGTCTGGGTTACCTCACTTAAGAGACTGAATGTTTTTCAAATGGTCTACACCAGAAAGGGATAAATCTAAGATAAATCACAAGAGTTGTACACCCTATGCCTTAAGCCTCCTGCTAACGACAACGCCAAATAATATTTGTAGTTGGCTGGAAACACAATGTGACTTAAACCATGCACCTGATTTGCATTTGATTAGAAGACACCTGATATTTACTTGTGAATCACAGACTGAGATTCTTGATAGTTGACAAGGAACCCGTCCAACAAAGGAACAAAGACCTCTGCAACATCGGTTACCACCATCATCTGAGGTTGAGCCAAATTACTTTTGACGTTAAAGAAGTGCAGAACTTTGTTGTAGGTGATGAACCCAACCCGAATGGCAGACGTCTCTTCATGCTCCTCCCTAGGAGAAAAAAAAAAGCCAGACTTCAGACACAAGCTCTTATGAATACAGTCTGACTCTTTCTCGGAGGTCATGAAGATGCCGTAGACTTGGGACTTGGAGAACATTTTGCCTTCTTCAGTCTTTTGCCTGTGTGACGAGGCTTCTACCTAAGTTCAACAACTGTGTCCCCTATAGAACACAAGGAAGGCATAAAGTTCTGGTTTTAATTTCTACCGCCCTTAGAAAGCAATAGTGAATCATGGCAGGAAGGGATAGGGATTACTTCAAAAATAAGCAGGCCAACATGGGAAAGCATTCTCCAAATTCTAGGTCAAGGGTTAGATATTATGAAAACACTTCATACATATTTGCTCATGGGTTTCTTTTTCTTTCTTTTTAAATGTTTTTTTGGGGGGTGTCTTTTCAAGATCTGGTTTCTCTGTGTAGTCCTTGCTGTCCTGGAACTCACTCTGTATGATCAGGCTGGCCTTGTACTCAGAGATCCACTTGCTCTACCTTCCAAATGCTGAGATAAAAGGCAGTCTCCACTATGCCTGGCTTAAATACAATTCATAGAAATAAGAAATTTTAGAATATTCATGAAAAATCTGGGCTTATTACATTCACATAAATAAAACGTTCTTAGAAGTAACTGAAAGACCGAAGCAACGAGACAGCTGAAGCGCAAGAGGGAGGGGACGCTTGACTTACTGATAGGAAAGGACTTTGGGCTCCTTCAGGGTATTTTTGCAACACATCCTACAACACCTCAATGTAGCAATCGCTAGATTTTAACAACATGCCACAAGAACATATAATAGCAAGTAAATTACACTCATAAATAAGATTTCTTGTGATGTCATAACAGGAAATGAAACCTATGAAACTGTACTAACAAGCATCTTTTCTTTCAGGAATTCCAAACAGCTTGTTAGTGTTCCAGAAAGTATAAGCATGAACTCATTCACCTCAGTCCATAGCAAAGACATTTGGAATTTAGCGGCACAGGCTCCAGTTGCCTGCTTGATGAATGCATTTCTGCCCCCTCGAGATGGCCTTAAAATAACCACACCACAGGCACTCAAAGTTCCAACGACAAATTCTACACAATGCTCTGTGTCTCGATGACAACCACAATAGAAAGGTACATGATGTTTTCCTTGACTCTTCCATTTCAGTGATCTCCTCTGCTTAGGACACTTTTCTTCTGAAGAAGGGTATACTCTTCTCATTTCTGATTTTTCTCTATAATATAAATGATGCCTTGAGGCTGTTTTGGTGTTGTCTATAACCCAAGCACTTAGAGGATAGAGACAGGAATATCAGGAGTTTAGGGCCAGCCTCAGATACATCAGAGTTCTCAAAAAACTCGATTAATGAATGAGGGGTGTGTGTGTGTGTGTGTGTGTGTGTGTGTGTGTGTGTGTGTGTGT
>LOJH01052623.1:11813-22237 GCA_001685095.1 Ellobius talpinus
GTGTGTGTGTGTGTGTGTGTGTGTGTGTGTGTGTGTGTGTGTGTGTATTTATATATGAGCAACTTGAACATGAGGGGATAAAAAGGAAATGAAAGTTCCCTTAAGAGATATCTCAAGTTGAAATGTTAGCTTTCACTGCAGACCACTGAGTGCAGGATGACCAGAACTGATTTTTACCTTTTTTGCTGTTTTCCTCAATATGGTTTGATAAATTGGTAACGTTTAAAAAGTTCTCATAATCTATTGCAAGAGCAATGGGTAAATGCTTACATTTTTGGACATTTGCAATGCTTTCAGAAGTGGGAGTCCCATCTACTTGATTAAAACACACATAGGTGTCTCCTACACTGTCTGAGGTCACATGAGCAGCTTCCCCTCTTCTGTGCTGTGCTGCCCCAAGTGACACCACAAACATGGCGCTGCTTCTGGGCTTTCTCCACTTCCCTGCTATTAAAAATCTTGCTAGTTGAGACCAAGCATAAATCCTTCCTCCTATGAAATTTCCTGAGGGGACCAGCTAGAAGTCACATCCTCTTCTGAATTCCTCTAAAGTGTTTCTCTCAGTGTCCAGTGCAAATGGAAGCTGACAGAAGGAAATGCCCGACTCATCTCCCACCCCTCCCCATCCCGTGCCATTCCACAAAGCCTACTGCGGTGGAGAATTCGGGTTTACTGAACGAACACGACTTATCTGCTGGTGAGACACTGGACTGGGGTGGCAAATTAGAGCTTGTAATGGTTAATCCCGGTTTTTAACTTGACCGTATTGAGAATCAGCTGGGACAAAGGTTTCTCAGCAGATTATCTAGATTAGGTCAAAGATTCATCCTGAATGTGGGCAGTAACATTTGTTGGGGGAGGGGTCCTAGGCTGGATGAAAAAGACGAAGTTGGCTGGAGAGAGGGTTCCGTGGTTAAGAACAATTAGGGATCTTGCAGAGGACCTGAGTTCAGTTCTCTGCACCCATCTCGAGTGGCTCACAAGTTCCTGTAACTCCAGCACCAGGGGAATGTGAAGCTGTCTACAGATGCCTCTGTGGGCACCTACACTCATGTGTGCATCCCCATACCTGAATCAAATAACTAGGGAGGGGGAGCACTGCGGAGTGGCAGTCATCAGTCATCTCCGATGCTTCCTGACTGCAGATGCGATCTAACCAACCTGCTATGATGCTGTGTGCCCTTAAACCGCGAGTCAATGAACCCCTTCCTGCAGTCATGATGGTGCAACTCTGGTTTAAAATCAGCCTGGCTCGAAATACTGACATGTGCAATAAGAAAATGCTACAAATTATGGGCTTTTTAATTTGACAAATAGTTCACTAGCATGTCATTCATTCTCCTTTGTTTCCCAGGAACCATTCATTGCATAAATAAAAATGTCTGATAAATCATGAGTGACTGATTCTTCTCATAGCTAAATTGGAGTCAAATAAAGCAACACACACCGACAGACAGACAGACACACACACATACACACAAAGAGAAAGAGAGTGATACTCCAGACTGATACTTCTTACTGGATTTGGGCATATATTATCTGGGTGGGAAAGAGCATCTTGGGATCCACAGGGATAACTGATAATCTAAATTAACATTTTGAAAGAGCATCTAATCAGAACATCTCACATCACTGTAAAACCTTATCACTTATCTTCATAGAAACGTGTCTTTTTTAATTTGAGAAACAAACTGTATAACAACTTTCAAAAAATTTGTTCAAAGATGTAACTGTCCTGAAATTTCCTCAACACTATAACATATCACATGAAGAAAACTCTGCCTTTCCCCATGAGTTCTGTATAACTCTGTGAGGTACATGCAGGGCTGTATCCTAACTCTGCAGGGCACATGAAGGACTCTGCACAGTTCTATAGAGCACATGAATGACTGTATGACTCTGTAGGGTACATGAAGGGCTGCACATAACTATGTGGGGTACATGAAGATGACAGTAGTTAACGGGCCTTCCTCTTCTGCGTTTCAGCTACACTCTTTCCAACAGCAGCCAGATTACTTAATATATGAATCTGGCAGAGCAACACCACAGACATTAGTAAGCAGATAAACCACAAAATTCCAAACTCATGAATTTCCATTATTTTTAGACAGTTGTCTTCTTTTGTATTGCTTGTGTATATTTATGTGGATATAGGTATGTGTGGAGGCCAGCAGAGAGCACTGGATGTCATCCTCAGGACACCAGTCACTTCCTTTGAGACAAAGTTGCTCATTGGCCAGGAGCTCACCAATTATGCCAGATTAGCATCCAGCCACAGGCCCTGGCATTCTTATCTGTGTTCTGAAAATTGAACTCAGGCCCTTGCACTTAAAATAAAATAAAACAAAGGCAAGTGCTTATTAACTGAGTCATCCTGCCAGCCCCATGTCCAATATTTAATTCATCAACGTTGGAAAGAAGCAAAAGTCAAATTAACCCAATGATTTACTATGAATAACAGATGAAGGATTGGAAAGTTTTTCCTCCTTGTTCCAAAGAAGTCAGAAAATCTAGAAACTTTTCAAAGCCAGTTCAGAGTCAAACAGAAAAGAAGGGGTTTCCCTTTTCAGAAAATTCAGAACATTCTAGAACAGCAAGCACATGCAGACTGTTTTTACAGAGATCGTGTAAAGCATGCCACCTGCTTTAGTACAAGAAGAGCAATCAAATTGGTGGGGCAGTCTTACCATAAAAAAGAAAAAAAAGCTGCATTTACGCAGACCAAATTTCAGACAGAAAGCAACCAGGTGTTTTTTGTTTTTTCAAATGAAGACAGTTGGCTTGACAACACAGAGTTTAGAGAGATTTGATAGCGTCAGAGAGTAACCAGCTGTAACCTTCGACTTTTCTCTCTTGTCTTCTGCCAAAGTCACACATCTGCTTCAGGGGGTGCGGCTACAGTGAGAACAACAGAATGTGTGATTTCAGATCTGAGAGTAAACGCTGCACGCTTCACGCCGCTGCTCCAGGTAAGGAACAAGGGGTTTGTGGAGAGACTTGGTGAAGACAGTTTAGCCTGACTCAGTGGGAGACAAGAAAAGGAGAACCTGTTTTCAGAAACTGGAGTGGTTTCTTATAAATTACCCTTTCCTATAGACTAACCGTCAAATCCAGATTTGAACTTAAGACGACCCATGGGCAAGTTCCGTGTGAAGCGCATGGCATCTAGCAGAAAACCAATCCTTCTCAAGGCTCTCTGACATGAGACAAAGCAGTCTCTAGGCATCTGGGCCTTTGCTTGCCACCTGCAGCTGGCTCCATCTCGCTTTTCACCTCGGGCCAGTCTGAAGTCACCTCAGTGTTTTCCAAACATCCCCACTGTTTTCCAAACCGTCTCCACAATATTATGAGTACCACTTAACAGATACAAACAGAACTGCTCGTGGGAGGTCCAGAGTCTACTCATTTTAGTTTCTCATGCACAAAGCATCAGTTTGGGGGGGGGCGGAGATTACAGAGGAGTGGGCGTTCAAAGGCCTCAAAGCACCGTGGCTGAGGAATCCCTCCTCACCTAAATGCCCCATCCAGAACAGATGTTGCCCTGTGTGCTCAGCAAGGAGCAGGTGAAAGGTATGGGGTGCACAGCATGTCCTGGCCTGCACAGCACGCCAGGGCCTCTCTATCCTCTGTGCATGGCCTCTTAGCAGATGACAACACCCTCCTACTCCAGTCTCCACGCTCGGCACCAGCTCCAGTTCTGAACAGCTAGCTTGTGCACAGACACAACTGGACCTCACCATGATTTTAGCTTCAGTGGAGAACAGAGAGAAAAATGAAAGGATACTACCAACTACTTACTGTCGTTTCTTTCCAATCTCTCTTTAAGGGTTTTATTTACATAAAAATGCTTTTTGTGCACCCCCTCTGACCTTTTAAAGCAAATCTGTTTTGAATTCTTCCAAATGTAATGTAAGGTATACGTGTACACAATTATATTTCATGGGTAAAACTGCCATCAATGTTATTTCCATTTCTCGTCTACAGCAGGTAGCGTGCCAGCTGGCCTTTTAAAGCAGTCTGAGGCGGCAAGGTCATCAGGACAGGGTCTAGTCGCCTGCGGGGCTGCAGGTCAATGAAGAGCTGCCTCCTTTCCTTCTAAGTGCTGCTTGCTGGAATGGCAGAGAGAGGCTCGCCTCATGCTGCTAAGCCAGGGCACACAGGAGGCAGAGTTTGCTGGCATCACAAGGGCAGAAGGGACTTTGGCTAAAAAATTCCATTCCTTCCTACAACAACTGCTCCATTTTCTGGGACCTTTTGGACTCTGCCACTCTCAGCAACCACCAGCTTTTATGGAATAGACTTGCAAAGTTTTCCCCACATACTTACTATTGGGATTCTCCTTGCAGTTTATAAAGTATTTTGAGACGTTTTATTTATCTATCATTGTTTTTCTTTATACAAATATCCACTCTGACATTTTGAATATTTAGAAGAACAGTGACTAGCTACAATGTTCCCATTAGCAAATGATATTAACCAGCCAATCTGCACCAGCTCAGTCACACAGCATCTCATAGAAGAAGAGCAATTCTCTTACTTGGGCAGTCTCTGCAGCACGGTCTTCAGTTCCTCACATATGAGCTTGACCAGTCCATTCTTTATGTTACTGTATGAGACATCAATCATGAAGATAAAGGCTGGTGGGTTGGGAGGCTTATTCTTCTGCGGGAAGGCAAACAGCACACAAGTAGATACAAACTAAGTATAGTTCACAATCAAACACAAACTCTAAGGCCAATCAGATGCTTCAGTCAATACTTAGGATATAACTTCTGTGGATCAATAACTTTCTAGGAAACTCAGTCCCCGCTATAAAAATAAATAAAAGAAGCCACTTATTCTCCAGGTTATGACAGTAACTCTCCACTATATTAACAGAGGGAGTATTGGGCCAGCCTTTTAGGCAGCAAGCTCTCTTATAGGAGGAAATGCATCTGGGGCCCTGAAAAGTAATGTTCAAAAGGAGTACAATCGAAAATTAACATTTTTGGAAACTGGAACCAAGCTTCATTAACTGGAATATCATGATTCAGGTCTCTCACCACTTCCTTTGGTTTTAGACATGTGGTTTTTTTGTTTTGTTTTGGAAGCAAGGTCTTGCTGTGCAGCTCAGGCTGGCCTCAAGCACAGTTCTTTCTCTTGCCTAAGCCTCTCCACTGCTGGGATTATAGGAATATCCATACCAACACACTCAGCTACAGATATGAAAGTGTCTATTAAGATTAACTGCATACCTTAAAATATACATTATAAAATACTTTCCAAACTTACTTCATGTTTGTGGTAAAGAAAAATGGCCCTTTTCCTATGTCTTTGCAACAGTTACTGTAACATAAAGCAGCTGTTATGAAAATGGGCTCTCACTGTTTCCCAATCTGGCTGGTGTCCAAATAGCTCATAAGGAAGTGATCCTTCAGCTGGGATTTATAAAATGTTTAGAAAAGAAAGCCACAGGCAAATACCATCAGTGACCTCCACTAGAGAATAAAGACCCAATACCAACATTTTTTCAGCTTATGGTAAAGTGTAAAAATGTTCTAAAATTAAAATATATTTCAATTATTAGATGATAAGAGTTATAAATGATCTCATCAATCTGGTCTGTATCTACTGTAATAGACATAATACTGTTCTAATAAATATCCCATTTCAAATAAAAACATATAATAACTCAGTCTGAAAAGTCACTTTTCCATTTCCAAAATCAGAACAGCCAAGGAATGAGGAAATTCTGCTGGTGTCTATGTGAGGATTTCTTCTCAATTCCCAAGTCCCATCTCCTCTATTCCATAATACAGATTAGGCCAGATAAAAATAGCAACCATTCTCATTAATAAAGAAACACCTCTCGGTGACAATCCCAATTGTATCTTGTTTATTATCCTTATACTCTCTCATACACTCCCCAGAAGTCATTCCTCGCTGACCTGCTTGTCTCTCTAGGAATCCTTCACTCAGTCAGACTTGTTTTCACCCTGTGTATAGTTAATGTGTCATTCCTCCACACCATACTGCCTTTGGGTTCTTTCAGTGACAGCACTACATGACAGCTCAAGGCTGAAGCTGTACTTGACCTGTTTCCCTCACACATTAAAAAAATAAAAAGGTTCTCTGGCCACTTGGTGTGGGCCCAGGGCCCCTAGCTCTTTCCCACAGACCCTCTCAGTCTTCCCTTCTAGTCAGCTCCATTCTCTGTGTCAGCCACCAACCTGCAGAAACACTTCCTACCAGAGACCCCCTTCACTGGACTGAGACATCAGTAGGTGATTTTCACTCCTTTCCTGCCCTCCACTCAGGTTCTCCAGACTCTTAGCCCTGCTGTACCTCAGCTGCAGCTTGAATCCCCCCTCCTGCAGGAACTCCCCCTCTTACCTAAACTGCATACCCCCCAGGGATTCTTCCTCCTGGTACAGACCCAGGGTTCCCCTAGCTCTTTTCTGCCTCCTATCTCAGCTTTTTCTCCTAGAGCATCCCCATCCCTTTGGGTCATGGGCCAACCAGCAGAAACATTCTCCATCAGGAACTCCACAGCTACCACACTTGCCCAGGATCCAGAGTGGGCAACAACAACCAATGAACAGAACATTCACCCAGCAAAGACAAGATATCTCCACCAGGAAGCAACCTCAACATCATCATTCCAGATGCTTGAAGCCCAGCACAAAAACACAACAAGCAAAGACAATGTGCCTCCTCTGGAAGCCAGCAATGCTGCTACAATGGGCCTTGAGAAAAGCAATTCAGCTGAAGCCTAAGACATGGACTTCAAAATAGGAGTTATGAACACACTCAAGGACCTGAAAAAGAATCAATGCCTTAATGAACACTGAAAACAGCTGAGTGAAATAATGAAAGCATTTCAAGATATGAAAGTAGAATTTAACAAAGAAATAGACCCACTAAAGCAGAGGTTCTCAACCTGGGGGTTGAACAACCCTTTCACAGGAGTCACATATTAGATATCCTAGATCAGATATACATTACTATTCACAACAGTAGAAAAATGCAGTCATGAAGTAGCAACAAAAATAATTACATGGTTGGGGGTCACCACAACATGAGAAACTATATTAAAGGGTCGCAGCATTAGGAAGGTTGCGAACCACTGCACCAAAGAAAACCCAAACTGAAATAAAACATTTATAAAGTTGAAACAAAAACCTCAGAGGTAAGCCTCACCAACAGAATACAAGACATGGAAGAAAGAACCTCGGGTATTGAAGACAAGGTGGAAGAAATGGGTACTTCAGTCAAAGAAAATGCTAAGTCTAAAAAAAAATCCAGGGACAAAACATCCAGGAAAACTTGGACACAAAGAAAAGCTCAAATCTATAAATAATAGGGATAGAGGAAACCCAAGTCAATGGCACAGAAAACATTTTAAACAAAATCATAGAAAGCAAATTCTCCAACTTAAAGACAGAGATGCCTATCAAGGTACAAAAAGCATATAGAATACCAAAAAGATCAGAACTGAAAAGAAAGGCCAATGGTACATAATAATCAAAACACTAAACATACAGAACAAAAAAATATTAAAAGCTGCAAGGGAACGAGACCAAATAACATAAATATAGACCCATTAGAATAACACCTGAGGGTTAGAGAGATGGATCAGTAGGTAAGCACTGGTTCCTCTTCCTGAGATCCTGAATTCAACTCCCAGCAACCACATGATGGCTCACAACTGTCTATAATGGGATCTTCTGTAATTCAGGCACACATACAAACAGACCACTCGTACATAAAAATAAAACATAAAAAGAATAACACCTGACTTCTCAACGGAGACTCTGAAAGCCAGAAGGGCCTAGATGGATGTTCTACAGACTCTGAGAGACCACAGACGCCAACCCAAACAACCACACCCAGAAAAAATATCGATCACAAAGGATGAAGATAGTCATTCCATGATTAAAAACCAATTTCAGCAATCTCTACCTACCAAAGTTAAATCAAGATGACATAAACAATTTAAACAGACCCATAATCCCCCAGTGAAACAGTAGAAATAATTAAAACTCTCCTAACAACAACAAAAACAAACACAAAAGAACAGGATCACCTGGATTCAGTAGAGGATTCTACCAGACCTACAAAAGTGAACTAATGCCAATACCCATCAAATTGTTCCGCTTAATAGAAACTGAGGGAACACTACCTACTTCTTTCTATGAAGCTACAATTGCCCTTATACCATATGATCCAATGAAAGTAGAAAATCGCAGACTGATATCCCTTGTACAAACCTTTTTGAGACTGATTTTCTTTGGAGAATACATTCAGAACCCAAATTTCTGGATCACATGACAATTCTAGTTGTCATTTTTAAAAGAGCTCGGATGCAATGCAAGGCTCCTTTTTTCCTACTTGAACTACTATACTTATTTCTAATGTGTATTTCCCTCCAATTTGTCTCTTCTCATGACAGACTTGTCAGATAAACTGGCCCACAGCACAGTATACATCACAATGCTAGCTTCTGAGAACGACTTTACTGAATCCCCAGAGCCCAGTGTTGAGAGTGATACTGGAGTTCTCAATGGCTGCTAACAGTGAGTGGTGTGTGTGTGTGAGTGCGCGTGTGTGCGCGCACATGCGTGTGTTTGTGTGTGTGTGTATGCACGGCAGTAGAAATCAGTGGAAACCACTGCCTCCCCACTTTTTATTATCCCCAGCCCTACTAAAGTAACATAAGCTCTCAACAGCTTGTCAATCCACACCCTCTATAAAACTTCCTTTAGAATGTGTACAAAACTCTAAAACCCCAAAGACACAATGCTAACCCAGTAGGAAATAAAAGGACAGATTTGTCTCAAAATAGTTCTTCAATTTACTTCTCATTCCCAATACACAGTCTCTCAATTTAAGTGGCTGCCATTTCCAAAATGCTTCCTACACAGAATCACACAAACACACACACACAAACACACACACACACAAACATACACACACACCCTCAGAACCTGAGCCAGGACAGTAGTAAATATGTTTTATTTGACATAGCGTTTTAAAAATACTTGAATTCTTACGAGGTTTTGAAGAAAATGGAGTACACTCTCCAGCAATCTTGGTCCACAGTGTCACCAGCAGTGTCTTCAGAGACCCTGAGCAGAAGTGACTGAGCGGCCCCTGTGACCCATTTCTGGTCACTCTGCAGTTCCTCCCTCCACAGGCGGTTCTCTGCTCATGCTGTATCTTTTCATTATTACTATTATTTACTTTTGTTTGTTTTTTGGGTTTGGTTTTGTTTTTACAGGGTCCCACTAACTCTGGCTATCCTGGAACTCACTATGTAGCCCAGGATGGCTATGAACTCACAGAGCTCCATCTGCTTCTGCCTCCCAGGTGCTGGGATTCGAGGTGAGTGTGAGCCCGGCTATCTGCTCCTGGCTGAACTCACTCATGCCACTTCCCAATAAGTGCCTTTCTGACCGCGCTCTCCTCCAGCTTTGACCATTCGTCCTTCACAGTGTAGCATACTCAGGGTCATACTGTGACCAGACATGCTTCTTAGGCATAGTCTTTGAACTTGTTTATTATATTGCTGGTTTGGGGAAATTCTTAGAGTACAAAAATGAATTGTTTGGACATTCAAGGTATCGAAGACATGTCAAAATGAATTAAAATTAACTTTAAAAAGGCCCTACATTCTTATTCAGGAAGAAAAGCTGATAGTAGATTTGCTTTTCCTCAGGGAAACTCCATACTGATTTTGTAAAAACACTTGGCTACACACTTCCTGGTATGCTGACAGGGGAGGTAAGGCTCTGACCCCACAGGCACAGGCTCAGGGTGGCACCTTTACCTTCTATACATTTGATCTGCAACTGACGCTCTCTCACCTATCCCTATACACCATGGCACACAACATGACACTGTAGAAATGTCACAAATCAAACTGAGACCCCAATGTGCCAGAATCTAGGAGGAGGACACACATGCAAAAGCACAGATATCACAGGGGGAACAGATAAAACAAAGATGTCCCCTAAATTTGATGAAGAAAAAGAAGCGCCCATGGGAACGAATAAATCAGGACACGTGCTCATCATGAACTTCCATCTAGTCAGTAAGCAGAGAATAAGTAGGCATTTCCCAGACAGGAGTCATACACATATGATGGGCCATGAGAAAACAGCCCCTTATCTTTACTATATAAAGGCAGAGCCTTATCTTTACTATATAAAGGCAGAGCCGATAAAGTCAGTCTCTGTGTTGAGGATTTCATACAGTTGTAGACAGCTCCGTGGTGGTAGCATAGTGTCTCACAGCCAGTGATTTGATAAGGAAAGTTAATTTTGTTATCTTTTTTTTTCTTTTAAGAAAGAACCCATTTATTAATTGTTGCTCTCAGTGTCTGTGCTATTGAGTTATATTTAGGAAGTGGTCTCCTGTGCCAATGTGTTCAAGTGTACTTCCCA
>LOJH01052624.1:8493-20016 GCA_001685095.1 Ellobius talpinus
TTTGAGCCTAGTGCCAGGGTCTGAATGGACATATCAAAGAGGATCTCCAGTGAGATTAGAAAGCAGGAGATTCGGTTCAAACAGAAGCCGTGGTTCATCCTGGGATTGAACTCTAACCACGGAGATGCATCTGTGAAGAAAGCTTGATTCTGCAGGCAAGGAACCTGTAGTTCTGAGTAGGAGGCAGGTGCATGAGACACAGCCTATCTGCCCAACTGCCACATTTTCAGGGATAGTCGGTGGCAGAAGCAATGCTGGATGGGAAGCCAGAAAGCCTGTACATGAGAACACTGAAAAATTACCCTAGAAATGTGATGTGGAACAAGGCTTTGAAAGATGAGAAAGGGTTTGACCAGGCAAGTGACACAGAGAGAAATTCCACGCAGACTAACAGTGCAAAGGCACAGCTGTCTGAAAGAGCACAGCAACATGAGATTAAACCTTGAGCTCCCCAGCGCTGTGTGTGCACTTAAACTGAAGGCAGAGAGATACACAAGGTGAGCACATCAGGCCTGGTTGTCATGAGAAGGATCTGAAGAAATATTCTATTTTTCTTTGTTACTGTGATAAAAAAAAAAAACCACTCTGACCAAGAGCGAGCAATTTCTGCTTCCAGATCACCCTCCATCCCTGAGGGAAGCCAGGGCAGGAACTCAAAGCAGGAACCTGAAGGCAAGATTGCTTGCTAGTCCATATAGCATTACCTCTGATTGAGAAACTCCCTCACGGCTGAGAGAGTACATCAGGAACCGTGCTGCTAAGTGGCTGACTTACTCATAGACTCTTGCTTTCTTATACAGCTCTGGACTACCTGCCTGAGGGTGGTGCTGCCCACAGTGGGCTGGGCCCTGCCACCTCAGTTAATAAACAAGAAATCCCACAGACACAAGACATGTACACAGGCCATTCTCCTCTAGGCAATCTCTCAATCGAGGCCCTCCTGTTTCTCACGTGAGTCTAGGCTGTGTTAAATTGAAGATAATAAGGATAAGTATCCTGTAACATTAGGAGAGCCAACCTGTGGGTTTCCCAAGATTCCCCCATCCCGTTCTGTTCTTGGTCTTTCCTATGTCACCAATTCTTTCTCAATGCTCCAGGCCACACTTGGGAACATTTTTTTCATGTCATTTAGGATGGTTAAAAATAGGGTAAGTCAGCTCGTCGGCTCTGGAACACTTAAGGTCAAAGAAGAAAATTTCTCATCCTGGCTGGTTCTGTGACACAGGTGAGCATGGGAGAGAGACCGACCAGAGAGAAGACCTGGGGATGGGCAAAGAGGGAGCGGCAGAGAAGCAACACTGCTGTGCAGTCATCCCACCCGTGAGTCAAAGTCCCACCCACAGGGGAACAGGGAAAACAGCACGGGGAAGGTTGTTACAAGCACCTGGAAGGTTGTTACAAGCCCGGGGAAGGTTGTTACAATTGTTCAAGAGCAGGAAATGGTTGCAAATGGTTGAGATTCTTGAATCATTTCTCCCAGAATCCCCAGCTTTGTTATTGAATCCCATTGGTAAGAACTGGATCACATGTTCATCCCTAAGCTAATCAGGAGCAAAGGGTCATTAAATTACTGTGACTGGTTCATTCCTATCATGAGCCTTTGTCCCACATCCCTGCTTAGAGACGTTTAAACTACATGGAATTTTGTGAAAGGAAAATGAGGCATGACCCTCAAGAGGGCAGCCAATTGCCCCTCCCACAGGGAGAGACAGAAGTGCCTCAAGAGAAAGCAAAGATGCAGCAGAAAAGAGGACATGGGCTGATGTCTGAGAAAACAGCATGTTTAGGCTGAGGGGTGGGAAAGACATCAGTCAAGTGGCCTGAAAGGGATAGGTACAGTGGAGAACACCTATTCCCAGCACCCAAGAAGTGGCCATGGGAGAACTGTCACCATCCAAAGCCAGGCTGACCTACTATGTAGTTTTCTTTAAAACTCTAGGCTGGCCAGGGTTACATAGTGAGACTATGTATCATCAAAGAACAAAGGAACACAGAAAAGAACGAGCCAGTAGAGGAAAAGAAAGCAAGTGAGCTCTGCTGTCATGGAGACACATGGAGAAAGAAGCATAAGGATATAGCAATGTCATTTTCAAGAGTTTAGGATTTTTAGCTGTGCCAAAGGGATTGGGCAGAGGGAATGGTGACAGTTAATGCCCGAAGGAGTAACTTTTGACTGATAGAATTCCGAGAACAGAGGCCCGTGACTGAGAAGCCTTCCAACCCAGGCTTGGAAACAAGACCCTCTAAAGGTCTGTTCCAGCTGGAGCTGAGTCTTGGGAAATTTCTGTCCCAGAAGGTCTGGCAGAAACGGGTTTTGGGAAAACTGCTTCTTTTGGGAATTAGGGAATTCTTTATCTTTCATGGGCAGAAGAAGGCAACCTCTCCCGGCAGAGAGGTGACAGGGTTCCCAGGTTATCATCAGAGCCTGTTGCTAGCTGACTCGCTAAACACTCCTGCCTGCATCTTCACCCAGCTTGCCACGGTGTTTACTGCAAGAATATTTCGGAAAGGAAAACAGAGTTTGTTCTGGGTGGACAGTGCACAGTTTTCTGAGATCCCCCGTCTAGGAGCGTGCATCTAGTTGGAAGGTAACATCTAGGATAAATGGAACCGACGACAGCCCCATCAGTCCCAGCCACATTCTCAGATTCCACTGTTCGCGAGAGCCAATCCATTTTCCCGTGTTTGAGCTTGTTGGATTTGGTTTCTGTCTCATGTTTCAAAATCGTCTTGTCTATTACACTGTTTCTGGCTTACCCTATCTGAGCTTAGGTTATTTTCACTCTCAAAATGGAAACAAATAGCATCCATCCTGCCTAGCTCCTACGTCTGACATGAAATTGTTTCTGCAAAATGTTGAGTGTTACGAGGATATAAGTCATCTCTGAGTGCACAGCTCCGGTTACCTGGAGAGCTGCAGAGCTCATGACCCAGCTCCACCTATTCCTCTCCCATTGGGCCTTCCCCCTTTCGACAGATGACAGGATCCAGTTGCTCTGTCTGGAACCCACGGGGTCCTTTTCACGTTTGTGCATTCTCTCCTGCTCCATGTGCAGCCAGGCCCAGCAAATAGCATTTAACTTCAAAAAGTTTCCCCAACATTACAGCTCTCAACTCCCCAAGAAGATCCCTATCACTGATGTCCACATTAGCCCACTTGTAACTTTGCCACTTACAAAGCTCTCCCCGAGAAATGTCCCATCCATCAGTTCGGGACGTGTTGCTTCCTCGTCCCTCACTCCAGCCATCCCCCGTCAGTCTTGTACCACGCTGGCCATTTCCTCTCAGCTCTCTTCTCTCCCCGTCACCTTAGGCTCACCCAACTACATGGAAGTCCCAAGTACTTTCCCATCACTGCAATCCTCCCCCAGATACTGGCAGAGTTCAATCCTCCGAGAAGACGCCTCTCCTGAATGACACGCCCCAGACCGCCCTGTGAAAGTAACAGCGAAGCAGACACCACTACAGCCGCACCTTGGTTTACATTTTGCCAAGTCACTGCCTTGCTCCACCACTTTCCCCGCTAGAGCCTCATAACTCAACACTGTGCTATCTGCCTGTTGGTGTTTATCCCCTCCAGAAGCAAGGCCAGGGAATTTCTCCATCTTATTTACCATTTTCATCATCCCCCAAGTCCTGCAGTACAATAGTTGGGGTTGGAATGAGAATTCAAATATTTGTTCAATGTAGTGTTCATCCCCAAGTTGACTAGCTTTAGAGCACTAAAGTCAATATTGATATGTGGTTGTGTATATATGTTCATGTAATTTTTCTCAGTCCAGCTTAGATTCTACTAAACCTTGTTTCCATCAGAGGCAGAAACTTGTTCTTCCCCAATGTAACCAAACAATTTTAGTTTTTACTGCTACGTATTTTCTCCCTGGCCTGCTGGGGATGCAAGCATAGACAGTTCCTGCAGCCTGGTCTTGAGTGTTGACAGACTCCCTGAGCTCTAGGGCTCTCAAGCACCATGGAAACGGCTGGTTGGTTGTTTACTTTACTGGAAAGATAGGAATCCTCAAAGAATTCTAATTATTCCAAAATCTTCTCTGGGTTAATAGCATCATAGTATCACAGTCCCACCTGAACGCAAAAGTAACTGTGAGTTGAATTCAGATATTAGGCTTTCAGGGTGTGTGCTTAACAGCATCAGCTCCATGTCAAGAAGGAGTGTTTGTGTGCGTGTGTGCACGTGCATGTGTGTGTGTATGTGTGCGTGTGTGTGTGTGTGTGTTCATGAAGGTAAATCATTTAATGGATTTTCTAATCATTCTTCTTGGTTCATAAAAAACATTCATTGCTGAAGTATTTGATATTTTAATCTGTGCTATGCAGTGTGCTAAATGCTTTATTATCTCATAATTTAATTTAAAAGAGAATCAGGAGAGAAGCAAAACTGGTGTTCTCCAACCTCTTACTCCCCCAGCTGCCCAAGCAGGTGCCCCATGTCAGTCTCCCACCTTCAGCTGCCATTGTACTGCCCGGCCTCTCCACGCTGCCACCAAACACTAAAGCAGTAAAGGCAGAGAGCTGAGTGTCCAATGTACCCCAAGATTCTGCCCGCCCCAAGCTCCTCCCCATTCCCACTCTGTATAATGACAAGAGAATTTGTTCCCTTGTCTTTTCTAATTCTGCTGCTGTCTGCGGTGTCGACCCTATGGGAAGATTATACCCATGCCTGTAGCCCTCAGGATCCACCAGCATAACTGCTCTGTCCAGTGGATTGTTACCAGACCCATTGTGTTTCTCTCTCTAGTGTGAGTCTAAGAACCAGACGTGCTTCACTGAATCAATTCTTCCTTCTACAGGAGCTAAAACATTTCAAACAGAGACATCTATGTTGGCAAAGAAAAAAACCCTAGCCAGTCTACAATAGGCATGTAAGAAATGACCCTTAAAACACACTGCATGCTGGGGCCTCACTTGCTACTGTAACACAACTTATCATATCCTGGCTGACATACGAGTGCATTATGAATAAGAACGCAGGCTTCAGAGCCACCGAGTTCCATGAGTTTGCTTGTTACCACTGCACATCCTAGCACAGCCTGAATGATTCATAACCTTAGTAACATCTGGCTTAGCTTAACAATAGTTTCAAACTATATTCCACAATTTATGGGTCATCTTCCAGGCTGCTATGACAAATATTTCCATATTATTATTATATTATTCTCTGTTCTCACCAGCGAGCTAAAGGGACAGATAGCAAATATCCCAGGCTTTGCAGAACATACAGCCTCCTGCTACTGCTGTCTAACACTGCTGCAATATGTGAGAATGTTGATAAATAATGATTAACACACGAACAGCTGAGATCAGTGAACTTCATTTATGGATGCTGAGATTTGATTGCATATCACGTATGCCACAAATACTAATTCTCTTTAAACACTCTTCCAAGAATTCAGACACATTGAAAACAATTCTTAGCTAAGGAACTATTCCATAAAGGCATGGACCAGGCAGCTACCAGGTCAGTGCACTGACTCTGATCTAGAGAAGATTTCAGAGTCCTGAGAGCAGCACTGAGGGCCTTTATGATATCACCCTAATGAAGTCATCCACCCCACATGCAAGGATGTGCATCTTGCAATCATGACCCCACCCTGAAACACATCCTTTGCACATCCTGTTCTCTTCTTCCACCACACGAGATCATTGGTCAGTGCTGAGCTCATTCACACGACGAATGTCACTTTCTCCATGGAAATTGTTGCCTGTTTTAGTTGCTCCTTCTGAGTTCCTGACGGTCTTGCATGAGTCCTTAGGCTGAAGCTCATTCCTTGACATTCTGAAGTAGTTGCCAAACCTTGGCATGACTAGCATTGAGGGGCACAAATAATTATTTGCTGTAGGAAGTCCTGCATAGTGTACAGTGTTTAGCAGCATCCCCCAGTTCTGCCTACCATGGCAATAGCACACTCTGCCCAGTTCTGTAGTGTGCCTAGAGGAAGTGAACGCATTCCACAAATCCACCTATGCTAAGACTGTTAAAACAATGGACCCCAAGAGACTAGAATCTGCCCCCAAGAATGTTGTGTTGGGAGAAGAAAAGCCTGAGCCAACCAGAGTTGAAACTTTTCTCTTAGAGAAGATTGACAAACCTACAGGGACAGTGAGCAAGACCACACAGACTGGTATACATCCTCCTGACTCTCTATTTAAACTTAAATGTTACCCAAATCCCTAAGATGGATTTGGGGAGTGCATAGGGGGCTTGTTAAATCTCTTTGTCCCCCTCTCCAATGGGACAACATTGAATAAATCCCCTCTTCTGCTTTTTTTATGTTGACATGGCTGTTTTAATCGGCTTGAGGATGATAACTGAAAATGGTTTCTTGGGATACAGACTGAGACCCCAAGTTCTGTATCAGTTGTGACAAACAAACAAAAAAAAGTCTCCAGATATTGCGAGATTCCTTCCTATCACCCCACGCCCTGAGAACATTGACACAACCGTGAAACCTGGGAGCTCCTGGACGGTGGGAGTCAGCTGCTCTCCCTAAATCTGCAGTGAGCTGTGGTCTGGTGTGCAGGAGACCTCCAGTAAACGTTTGTTGAGTGATGACTGCAGCAATGGAAGGCATTGGTTCCGCTAGCTCTATCCAAACAGTGATTTTAAAGGTCTACTTCTGTAACTGTGTTTTCATTCTTTTTTCCTTTACCATTGCATGGAAGCAGTTTCGTAAAGTCTGAGCACTATGGAAGGACTGTCCAGTGCATGCGCTGCTTTATCATGCTGCTCTCACAAGTGCACTTAGTGCTGCATCCTTTCTTGTTTACTTTATATTTCCATGAATGTGCAAAGACCTGAGATTCCTATGGTCTGCAAGTGGATAGATTTCTGCATATGGATGGGGAGGTGATAACAAAATATCTGCTGGAGTCACGATTCCATTCTCCAATGTATCCTTGGTGACATATGCTAATGAGATGGTATACCCCATACTGCTTCCAGGAGAGCAGAACAGAGAGGAAACAGCATTCTCCAGCAGGAATACTGGGGCCCATTGGGAAGGTTGGATGGTCAGCCCTTCCTTGCCACACTCAGGGAGGCTTGACTATCCATATGGATATACAGCCCATCAGGATGTGCCCAGTGTTTACAGCATCTGGACCCAGCTGAGCAAAGCGGTTCCTGTCCAACATCTCTGATTGGCTGAATTGATGCCAGACGTCTTCCATTGCTGCTTCGAATGTTGAACATGGCCTATGACCATGGATTCAGAGCCATGATAATAGTAGAATTAGAACCACTAAATTCTAGAAGAACAGAGATAAGAGACTTGCTGAGCTGGAATCATAGAGTCTGACTCCAAAACCAGTCTGCCCTTACCAGTTTGAAAATTGTGAACATTTATTTTTATCTCTGTGTGCTGTGTTTCTCCCCTTGGAGAAAAACAATGATAGTAGCATTACCTTCATCCTGATATGTATAGAAACATTAAGAGATGAATACATGAAATGTACTTAGCAAAGTACATGGCACACAGTAGGAATATAATAAATGTCATCCATTGATAGCAAGACCTCATGGAACTTAGCATAGTAACAAGGCCCAGTATCAGCTGGAGTCAAGGCAAGAGTGAAATGAGTTTCGGAGAGTATTTGGCTCATATCTCTCCTACAAAAGCTATGAACCAGGAATCCCTGCTGTACACACACACACACACACACACACACACACACATGCAAATTGAGCCCAGAGGTGTTGTAATACTTGTCAATTGGATGAAAAAAATAAAGACAAATTTTAGCTCCCATGAGTTAAGTCCTATGCACCAAGCATCAAGATTTGAATTCCAGCTGTAGAAACTGTTATACCCTTAGCCATCAGGGACAGGTTCCAAGGCCCTTGTCAGAAAGTCCAAAACTACAACTATTACCTATATATACTTTTTTATTTTTTTCTTTTTATTTATTACATGTTTTATTATTGCCAAGTATATGTGCATGGGGTGCATACCCCATAAGCACATTTGGAGAACAAAGGATAACCTTGTGGAGTCAGTTTTTCCATCTGTCTTTCCTGAGGTTCTGGAAATGAATTCGTGCTGTCAGGCTTGGGCATCAAGCCCCTTTATCTATTGCACCTTCCTGCTGCCCAGGCCATATATTTTCTATATAATCACACCTATTATGCACTTCAATGCATATATTTTATACAGGAAGAGATTAACAGTGGTAGATAATAAAATTAAGCAATAATAACTGCATGGTGTAACTAAAGTTAGTGACAAATTATGATTTGCATATTTCTAGAATCTTCCATCCAATATTTGACCAGAGGTAACTGAAATCCTGTAAACGAGGTGACTATATCCATGTCACTAGAGAACAAAAGTTCACTGGAGTCATGGACCTTATCCGGTTTGTGTCTTACAGTACCACAGCATTCCTGTCATGGGTCAGTGAAGGTCATGAGTGATATCCTCATGGAAATGACAGCTGAGTTCAGACCCACAGGAAATGTTAGTAGAAGGACACCCTGTCTTTGTACACTGCTCTGTTTTACTTGTTTGTTGGTTGTTTTGTTTCATTTTGTTTTGTGTTTTTCAGACAAAATCATCACATTCTCCTTTCACCCTGGGGAAGATGATAAGATGCACGTGAGAAGATGCACATGTTAACCCTGAAGGCACATGTGTTAACACCAAAGACACACATGTTAACACTGAAAGCACACATGTTAACACTGAAGGCACATGGGTCAACCCTGAAGGCATACATGTTAACACTGAAGACACACATTTTAACCCTGAAGTCAACTTTTATCAGTATTTCTGTGCTTCTGCAGCAAGGGGAAAATAAATTTACTGCAATCCCTAACAAGAGCTTTCTTTCCAGCCCTGACGCAATGTCCCCATTCCTCCCTGAGTACCCTGTTTTGATAATCCTCCCCCAGAGATCAAGTCAGCCTGGGCTGCAATGATTGCCATGTTCTAAATTTAACTGACCACATAGATGCATTACCTGAAAGCTTGAAAGAGCCTTTGCTTTCTCATCTTGGAGAAGCAGGATGTTTACGACCTGTTTATAAATGTCTGCATAAAATGCAGCTTCAGAGTCTTGTCTGAGAGTGGGCTACCTGGAGTCAAGGGTGTCTTTTAAAACACAATGCATCATTTGTGAGAACGGTTCCGGAGTCTCTCTCCACCCCCAGCCCCTCTCAAATCCATTGCTCTCCCATAAATAACTATATGGGGTGATGACTTGACCATGATTCTCACCATGCCCCCACCTGCAGAGGATGTCTTCCCTGGTGGATTTTTGTTAAGAAACAAAATACAACTTTTATTGAGATCAATAAAAGATTAAGGTGACAAAGTGATTTATTGAGTATGGAGGAGGCTCATTTTTCCCTCACCACTGCTACAGCTACTGGAAAGGATGTTTTTCTAGCCTGGGTCTTCGGGAAAGTTAAGAGAAGTCGAGACTCATTTATCAAGTCAAAAGAGAGTGATTAAAAACCATAAGGGAACTGACAGAACACACATGAGCAAAAGTTGGTATTTTGCTAAAGTACGCAGGCCGCGGAGTGCCAAGGGACACAGGGAATACATGGGGTCTCGTGTGAAATGAAACTCAGTGGACATGGGCAGCCATGGGTCAGACAGGTACAAGCTGAGCTGCGAGCATGGCAAGAACTGATCCTGGGAATCCAGAAAATAAGATGTGGGGCCCAGAGCCTGCTCTTCATGTGGAGAGGGAGAAAGGGCTCTGTATACCCAGCAAAGGATCACAAATGCAAGACCTACTGGGCTCCAGGCAAGCCTACATGACTTAGAAAGCGCCCACCTCAAATATATATTTTAAAAAAAAAATGACTAGGGTTATCACTTAGTGGTAGAGTGCTTGCCTGTCATGTACAAAGTCCTGGGTTCAACCCCCATCACCTGCTGGGCACGGGGCCATATTTTCCATTCTCCAAGCATCTTTGTGATCTCCCTCTTACGTGCCTTTCCCACAGAATTCTGTCTGCAGATAACTACCCTCGCCACCTCTTCCATTCCAGAAAACAAATACCCTAACCCTTCAAGGCAAACACACGCCTTTCTGTTCTCTACTGTCTGTTACGTAGCAGACACCATGAGCAGCCCTCCATAGACTACCACGCCCATATGATCAGGAAACTTGGTGAATTTTGTTCGGTTCTGCACTCTGGGACCCCAAAGTAGTTTCAAGCCTGCAGTAGATCTTTTAATTATGTGAATACATGAACTAGTTAAATCCCCAGAAGAGCTCCATCTGAGGGCAGCATAGTGTTGTATTTGATATCGCTGCTGCTGCTGTCAATGTTGCTGTTGCTGCTGCTATTGCTTGCCATGCTGGAGACACAATTCGGGGCTGTGTGCATGCCAGGCAAGTCCTCTGCCACTGGCTACATACCCAGCCTTTCTTATTATTATTTCTTTTTACTTTATGTTTTTGAGACAGGGTATCTCTAAGTTGCACTAGCTAGCCCCAGACTCTCTCTGTAGTCCAGGAAGGCCTTGAACTTGAATCTTTTTGCTTCAGCCTCTTTAAGTAGCTGAGATTACAAGCCTGTGTTATCAGTCATGGCTGGGGTAGGTGTCATTATCTCCACTTTTCAGAGGGAGAAACACCGGTGTCCAGAAGTTCATGGGATTCTGAGGCAGAGTTTGTGTTCTCAGTTGTCCCTTCCAGGCTTTTTCTATATAGGGCAGTCTGACTAGCCACATGCTACCTGTTCCCACAAGCCAAACTGCAGAAGAAGATTAAAAATGAACTCCAGTGAGGCAAAAGCAGAGTCAAAGTCTGTGAGAGAGTACAACTTAAGGAAGGCCCAGACTCCATGCTGCTCCTAGGAGGAGTTATGCATCTTCTGTCGTTGCTATCAGAGAGTCACTTCCAGCCTCAGAGACTTGTGCACCTCCTCAAGGCAGAGGGAGGGGCAATGAGCAGAGCTTCCAAGTTACCACTCATTGCAAGTCCCCATTAACTGTTTAATGAGTCGATTTTTAATTCTGACATAATGATACACAATGGCATGGCTACCCTCTGGATCAGCACTGCCATGTACCCCCCTCTTGAGAAAGCTAAACTAACCAAGCATTGATTTTTTTTCTTCATAAGTAAGCCAACATGATTCCACTTCTAGGAATCTATCACGCTGATAGATTTGCATTTGTGAGAAATGATGCTAAGGCTACATTATTAATTATAGTCACGTCTGTAAGAGAAGAACATCCAGAACTGCCCAAAAGTCCATCAACAGGAGACTGGAAGGGTAATAAATGCATGTCTATGTAATTATATAATAGGCAGATAGTTTACAGACTATAGCTGTTCTTCATGTCCTGATGGGAAAGGATTCCAATGATAATAAATAAAGAAAAAAAGATACAAAACCAGTCCATATGTCTTGCTGCTATAGGTAGGGATAGAAACCAATGCACACATATACACACATGCACAGGGCTGGATGCCAATGTACATGTATATACACACATGCACAGGGCTGGATGCCGATGCACACATGTATACACACATGCACAG